>CABEEJ010010782.1:0-10107 GCA_901482245.1 Timema douglasi | reverse complement strand
ATCTTAGTTGAGAGATTGAGACGTTTAGGGGGGTGTATTGTTCTAAATAATGTATATCTCATGAGTCACGACACAAAGCTTGCTAACCTAACTATTGATTTTTGGCTTTAAAAACACTATCCTCGTCCTGTTACCTAAAGAAGATTTGACTTTGGGATTTAAGATGAGGAGAGGGCCTACAACACTCGATCCTTGGATTTAACGCCTTGAAAAAGTCGGCGTGGGGGAAATAGACACCAATATACCAGTTTTTTCCATGCAAATTATTAGCGTTACACTGTTTTTGGTGTTTACTTGTTTTTATTCTTTTTACAAAACGTAGCGAAGAAGGTTTCATAGGTAGTCTTAAATATTGGTCTTTTATGAAACGAACAAAAAACTTCCAACCGAGATGTTCATACAGCTTCTACCCCCGGTGAAGGGTTGTTTCATTGCAGCGAGTCTTTAGGCGGACGAATTAGTTGCTCAAATTTAGCTCACGAAGCTAAACAACTTATCGTGTTACCAAAATCCCATCACATTGTCAACCTGATCATTGATCACCATCACCTCAACCATCTCCATGCTGGACCTCAACTGCTGCAGTCTATTTTGTCCCAACAATTCTGGATCTTCTCTGTTCGCAGAACAATTATTATACTGTGAATTTTCAAATTTGTTCTTTGCTTTCGCCATAAACCAAAGCTAATAACTCCAATGATGGGTGATCTACCTGAACCTCGACTAACTTCCTCACGTCCGTTTCTCAAATCTAGAATGGATTATGGAGGTCCATTCTTCGTAAAGTTACATGCGCTCAGACGCCTCCAACCTATTAAAGTCTATCTATCTCTGCTTGTTTGTCTGCTTCTCAAATAAAGTAGTTCACCTCGAAGTAGTCACAGACCTTATCTCGGATGCATTCATCGCTGCCCTCGCCCGCTTTTTCTCAAGAAGAGGGCTTTGTTCAGACCTATATTCGGAATGTGGGACAAAATTCATAGGCGCCTCTCATCAGTTTAAGAAAATCATTAACGATCATGTAGCTCAAGACCGCACCCAACAACACCTTCAACAGTTTGCATCACAACCATCCGTCGAGTTTCCCTTACAGCCTCCAGCCGCACCACATCAGGGAGGACTATGGGAAATCTGTGATCAAAAGCGCAAAATACCACCTCGCAAAGAGACTTTAGTGGAGTACCTTGTTTGTAACCTTTTTTAGAACAATGTATATAAAAAAGACTTTACCAGAGGATGTCTGTTGTTGCTATGTCATTCCCCTTGCACTATAAGACTTACCATGTTGCTCAATTGTTCTACTTATAATCTGTTCCTTGTCAATAAAACATTCAGATCTCTTTTTACCTCTTGCTTGTAATTTCCTACCGAGGTGAGGGGGGGGGGGACAGGGGTTTTAGCAGTAAAAATAGTCAAACACACATTGCTATTGCCATTGCCATGAGAAATCTTCTTTCTTTCTTCTGTCTTCTAAAGTAGAAACAGTCACACACATTGTCAGGTCACCTTTGTGCATTGGATTCTTGACACATTTTCCTTCTTTCCCAGGTGGCCTTTCTTCGTTAAATATACATTTTATCTTTAATGTTGTTTTTAAAATAATTTTGCTAAGTTTTCAATGGAATATTCTACCTTTATATTTTCCCTTAATTGCATCTTACTAGAAAATAGAGGAACTCTAGAAGGCGGTATTGAGATGCTTGCATACACACACATAATTACCCAATTCCAGAATCTACTTCATACTGTCAGAGTTATATTGTAATAAATTCTTGCGTTCTACTTCATATGAGCAATAAGCAAATGTAGTTTATGTCAAGTTTAAATTTAATATTTACTTAATAATCTCATAAAAACTTGGTGTGGAACAGGCATTTCGAAACAATACATAAATATGTTATTTATCTCTTATATTTTAATAAAATAAAATATTTACAGTTTTTTTTTAGCATCGCGTCTTACCCCGTTTGGGTTACACACTTAGGTACTAATTACGCAATGGTTATAGGTATTATGAAGGTTATATTTATAGGAAGTGTAACCGCATTTTCATGGGGGAGAATAGATAATAAAGCACCCTCAGTGCGCCCGACAGAGATTTCATCAGCAATCTGCTCTAGTATACGGCGGAGAGTAGCGTTAGACCGCGCGGCCACCGTAGTTTGTATCCTGTGGTACAAGTGGTTGTGTTCAGTAATCAACACTATAAAGAACATTTGATGGCAGTAGCATCAGTGAGTCATTTGCAAGTCTTACAAATATGATCTTTTATTAAATGATTTAAGGAAGGTGCCTACTTGTGACGTCACGGCTGGTCACTTTCCATGTAGCGGCGAGAGCCAAACACGACCCAGTCCAGCTCGTATCGGGAAATATCTCCCTACAATGATGTGCCGACCGACGCGAGCCGATACCACCAAGCGTTTCAGGCCTTTTCAAGAATTATATATCCATAAATGAGAGATTAAATAACCAATATACTATATTTATTATTAAAGGTTATAGCTGCATCTAAATATCGTATTCTTTGAACAATTGTAACATGACACCTGGACACGGAAATCGAACCCGGGATCGTGGGCTTAGTAGGCCAATGCTTTAACCAATGAGTTGTCTAGGAGTCAAACCATACACAGGGTCATTCTTCACTCATACTTTAGGGCAGAGTCTATGATGGACGTGCTCAAATAGATCACGCGCTATCAGCAATAAGCCAACTACTGAAATGAATATGGCTTCGTTATATGATAGCTCGTGAACTTAATTGATCACAAATCAAATGTAGCCGACTATTTGAGCACGTCCATCACAGATTCTGCCTTAAAATCTGAGTGAGGAATGACCCTTGGTACAGGATAATTCCTGGAAAGCTCAGTGGTTAGAACAGTGGTGTACTAAATCGAAGGTTACGGGTTCGATTCCTGTGTCCAGGTGTCATTTTTCAATCTGGAGAATAGTCTGTATATTAATATACAGTAGTTACTTTATTTAAACTTTAAACCGATGCGCTGTTATTAAAAATCCAAACAACTCAAGTCCTGTAGCGAATCTTACCCCTACTTTATTAGGGATTAAAATGGGGAGAAACTGAAAAACACTAGAATGGAGAATATTTTTCGAACCAAAGTTTCATTTAAATAAAGAGGTTAAAACGTCCCCACGGTGCGCCGTACATTTATTTAAATACATTATACTGTGAGAGTTGGGAGTCCTGCTGCCTATCCGAGAAACATAGCATTGTAACCGTACGTGCGAGAAGGTTGGTGCCGTTACCGACAAATCTGCTAACACGACAGTGAAACCTTTATCCACGTATCCAATAATATTATAATAATAGATCTAGTATTAATACATAATAAGATGGTTGGATATCCCCTAATAACGTAACCACACATAAACTAATAAACTTAAAGTACATCTTTGCAACTGGGGGAAGCAAGGTACACAGTTTCAAAACTAATATTTAGTGTACACGATTTCTAAACTTTGAGAATATAGATTGTCACACGGGTGAGAGAGATTAACACGTCCTCACTCCAAACTACTTGTATCAGCAGTCACACGCGCTTTCAATTGTTTTGTTTGAGGGGCTGATGGTATACCTTGACTTTCTTTTAACAATATTTTTAGAAAACATTTTTTGAAAATAAAAAATAAAAAAAAATTCACAGTTAACACTTAATTATTAGTGGTATTTAATATCCACCAAAAGTGACAGTATTTTGTTGGAGACTGGATAGACGGGAGCACGTCACGTACCTGCCTGCCCTGTTCCTGTCCAAGAGGTCGGTAGCGACTGTTGCTCATCCTGTCCACTTGTCACACTGACAGTACGTCACATTCCCAGATAGTGTCCCGCTTACATTACCGCGCTACTAATCTCATCAGCGATAAAGTAAGTTCCTCGTGAGGATGTGGAGGTGTCAGGTCTCAAGGTGTAGGCTTCAGACTCTCTTTTAGGCACCTTGATCCGCCCTCGCGGGGAACAACGGGCCAAGTCACGTCGATATCAACAAGACAAATAACGAGACTCCATCTCAATACTACGTGATATCAACAAGCCAAATAACGAGACTCCTGCCCAGTGTCACGTCAATATTCAACAAGCCAAATAACGAGACTCCTGCCCAGTGTCACGTATATCAACAAGCCAAATAACGAGACTCCTTCCCAGTGTCACGTATACCAACAAGCCAAATAACGAGACTCCTTCCCAGTGTCACGTATATCAACAAGCCAAATGACGAGACTCCAGCCCAAAGTCACGTCAATATCCACAGATAGGAACAATAACAGTGGTAGCCACTACCTGAAGTTTTCTCAGAGGTGATATTGTGTGTAGTGATTAATAAACTCAAACAGTCACAAGCCTAGTTATTCTGAATATACCTATAGCAAGCTATTCTTAGATTAAAACCTGTCTTTAGACCTACTATTAGGATGCCGACAATTTAGTGCCGGGTATTACTTCTTGCCGAACAATCTAGAAATAGAGTTTTATCAAAGTCTGTGCACCCTGGCCGGCTATGCTAATTACTCACCCACCTGCCGATGACGGAGAGGTTGAGGTTCAACTCTCGGTCGGGTGTAATGAAGGTGGTTTATCCACACTCTCTCCGAGTAAATACGGGTACATTTCCTGTAAATATAACCTACCTAATCCCTAAAACCACGATCGTAATTAGTACATAAGAGTATAACACGAGCCCCCGCCCCCCCAAAACACAAACCCAACACCACACATTGTGTTTAAGTTTCACAAATCTCAAATATTGTATCTATCATAAATCTGGTTTCAATCATGTTGGATGTAGCAATAGAATGAACAATGTCTGTAATGTCTGTAATGTCTGTAATGTCTTGTACACGAGCCTTAAAAGCAAAATTATAACATATTTAAAGTAAAAATATGAAAAAGTTGTCCTGTTAAAAACGGTTTTTCTTTTTATTACTACACAGATATATTACGTGAAGAAAATTATAAGAATATTTAAAATTTATTTTTGAAAATAACCACAAACCAATAGCACCTCCCATTTATAAGGGGTGACATTTTGAAGTTGCAGAGCGTAACGATCGCTCTACAAACTGTCCTGTCTTTAAGAGCACAGAACTATTAGACAGTTGTGGTTTGATCTACAAACTGTCCGGTCTTTAAGAGCACAGAACTATTAGACAGTTGTGGCTTGATCTACAAACTGTCCGGTCTTTAAGAGCACAGAACTATTAGACAGTTGTGGTTTGATCTACAAACTGTCCGGTCTTTAAGAGCACACAACTATTAGACAGTTGTGGCTTGATCTACAAACTGTCCGGTCTTTAAGAGCACAGAACTATTAGACAGTTGTGGCTTGATCTACAAACTGTCCGGTCTTTAAGAGCACAGAACTATTAGACAGTTGTGGTTTGATCTACAAACTGTCCGGTCTTTAAGAGCACAGAACTATTAGACAGTTGTGGCTTGATCTACAAACTGTCCGGTCTTTAAGAGCACAGAACTATTAGACAGTTGTGGCTTGATCTACAAACTGTCCGGTCTTTAAGAGCACAGAACTATTAGACAGTTGTGGCTTGATCTACAAACTGTCCGGTCTTTAAGAGCACAGAACTATTAGACAGTTGTGGTTTGATCTACAAACTGTCCGGTCTTTAAGAGCACAGAACTATTAGACAGTTGCGACGTTGAAAACTGAAAAGTTATGTCATTTCTCACACATTCACATAAAAATGTACAACGCTGGCTACACGTACAACGTTTAGTCCATTTTACATTCAAATGTACATAAATATAGGTACTTATTTGTTTATGTAGTTCAATAAGTTGGATTGTTGCAATTGCATATACACTAAATATTTAAAATGTATTTCTTATATAAAAACCAACTGTCCAAAGTAGTGGTCGATGTGAGACGTGTTACCCTCATTACACTCTTCTCACTATGAGTACACAGGTTAGGGTTCGAATCATGGCTGGATTTACTGACGTGAGTAAACCTCTTACTATATTCGGTAGCACGTATGTCAATTGAGTTTTTAGTGCCTGCTTTCATTCCCAGAGTCGTCAAATATGTATTATTAGACCCTAATAGTTAGTTTGTAGGCCGTGTGTTGATATATTCAGAATGTCCAAAAAGTGCTTTAAAAATAACCAATAAAAAAATTGTTCTCAGGAGTTGGTTTTTAACAAGTGATTTTTTTTCTTAGTTCCTGGCAAATCCAGATGCAATTACGATTAGCATCTTTACTGGTCATTAATACATTATTTATTGTTTAAATTAGTATAAGTTAGAGGCGTCACACGTACGTGTGGATAATATAGCCCTGCTGAGCTCACCCCCCCNCGGTGGGATAAAATAACCCTGCTGGGCTCCCCCCCCCCCCCCCTACTTATAAATAACAGTCGGAAACGAACTAGTGTCCTCTAGGTAAGACAAAAAACAGTGAGAAGTCGGTCTACCAGTCGTGAGACACTGTTGCTACGTGGTGTTTACTATCCTCATTGAACGTGGGACTAGGGCTATAAACCACTTATTATAACCAATCTAATGATGATAATATAATTTCATCTGGTAATCATTCTAATTTTTCACCTTTCATATATTTTAAAATAAATTAATATTTTCAAAATATAACACTCAAAGCATCCATATGTGTTTGGAAATATTCTCACAGTTGGGTGACTAAAGATATTAATTTTTTTATTGTTGACAACTAGATTTCATCGTTTACAAACACTTATGAAATATGGCCGAAAGACATCTTGAAGGATAGACCATGGTGTAGATTTTAAAAAACATGGATGGTTCTGGAACAATTTCCTTCGAAATATTTACATAAAAAGAAGGCTTCTCTTAAAAGTCGTCCCACAGCATAACATAGGAACGGTTTACGTCAAATTAAACTCTCTATTTTTTTTTTTAACTGTTCGAGTATAAAAAGTCATTGAGCTACCGTACCGGGTTAAGTTTATAAATATAATAATTAAAGAATATTATATTGATAAAAGAAAGTTCTCATATAGAGAGAGTAAGAAGCCAGCCTTAATAATATTAACAAGCCGGAGCACAACAAGACGCCAACCTCCGAGTGTCCACCATCACAGAAACAACATTATAAAGTGGAACCCAACATTCATCATCGTCATCATCTCACTTCACAAAATACACTACAAGGGGATTCTCCACAGAAGATTAATGTTCTAGAGGGAAAAACAATTTGATTTAACTAATTTGTGAAAACCATCTTCAGTTTGACATTCCAGAATTCAAACCCTAGTCTACTCAATGTAGCTGATTCTGTGCAGTGTATATTTAAAGAGAAGTTGATGTATTAATAATAATAATAAAAATAACTAAAAACATAAACCAAACCTCAACTGTATAACGGTACCATAAAGTTTAACTTATACACTTTGTATAACTTGATAAGTTTCTTAAATAAAAGTTGTCATCTGTCTCAAGCAGATAATATCTGAGAACTGCCTAGAGAGTACAATTCCTGGTGTTTGTGGCAACAAAACTATTTTCAAGGCTTCTCCTTCTTTTTTGAAACTATGAGGCAATGATTACTTCTGAAGACGTTTTGGGTTTGAGTACTTGGGAAACTACTACTACTACGTTCTACCCCGTGCTTAGGCTAGTCGAGTGTTGGAAGCTTACACAAAGCATCGCCAACCTCAAAGTTGTTTTAAGATAATTTAAATTACTTCCATATAGGCCGTTAAAAACATCCCTACCTTCTCCTATTGGGAGATTTCGCAACGAGCTACCAGGTCCCGTCGTTACCTTCTCCTATTGGGAGATTTCGCAACGAGCTACCAGGATCCGTCATTACCTTCTCCTATTGGGAGATTTCGCAACGAGCTACCAGGATCCGTCATTACCTTCTCCTATTGGGAGATTTCGCAAAGAGCTACCAGGTCCATTACCTTCTCCTATTGGGAGATTTCGCAAAGAGCTACCAGGATCCGTCATTACCTTCTCTTATTGGGAGATTTCGCAACGAGCTACCAGGACCCGTCATTACCTTCTCCTATTGGGAGATTTCGCAACGAGCTACCAGGACCCGTCATTACCTTCTCCTATTGGGAGATTTCGCAAAGAGCTACCAGGACCCGTCGTTACCTTCTCCTATTGGGAGATTTCGCAAAGAGCTACCAGGACCCGTCATTACCTTCTCCTATTGGGAGATTTCGCAAAGAGCTACCAGGACCCGTCGTTGCCTTCTCCTATTGGGAGATTTCGCAACGAGCTACCAGGACCCGTCATTACCTTCTCCTATTGGGAGATTTCGCAACGAGCTACTAGGACCCGTCGTTGCCTTCTCCTATTGGGAGATTTCGCAAAGAGCTACCAGGATCCGTCATTACCTTCTCCTATTGGGAGATTTCGCAACGAGCTACCAGGACCCGTTCATTACCTTCTCCTATTGGGAGATTTCGCAACGAGCTCCCAGGACCCGTCATTACCTTCTCCTATTGGGAGATTTCGCAACGAGCTACCAGGACCCGTCGTTACCCCATTCATTATTTGTGTACAACTTTACACTTACTCTACATCCTAGACTAGCGCGGATGACGTCATGGCACTATACACCGAGATGGTTCTAGATCTTATTAGAAGGTTCAATATTGATATCCTTCAACCTCTAGAACGTTCTGGGCAAACGTCGAGTGCTCCACGAGTTTTACGCATGAGCCACGTTCCCCTCTAACCCCCGGTGGGGTCACGCGTGACGTTCCAGAGTTATATTTCAGTAGGTATGGGCTGTGTGGGATATTCTAGGTTAGGTAAGCTAAGCGCTACCTGTGGCAGGCTGGTCTTTATCATATTAAACATTATCTTTTGGCATAGCATTACACACATTGACATTTTCTTTTAAAAATGTCATATTCTGAAAATTGAAAAATGACACCTGGACACGGGAATAGAGCCCGTGTCCAGGTGTCATTTTTCAATTTTCAGAATATGTTATCTATGAGGGACTATCCCCACTAAAATGCATTAATAATAGTTTCGGCTATTTGTTACATTAACTTTTAAAAATGATCGATTTTGGATTTAACTTAATATAATCTTTTTATTCGTGTTTCTTGGGTCACCTTTGTTTCTTCTGTTAACTTATCATATTGAGGCCAATAAGTCACATGTGTATGTTACAAGTAAATTCAATGTTTAATGCTCGCCATGTTTGGCGTGGGAATAGGGTCGTATTACAGTCCGCCCTTTTCGCTAGTAGCTTTATCATATTTTGTTGTTTATAATTAAATTAATTTACCCTCAATTATTAGATACAAATGTTTAAATGGCACTATCTACCCTACTGTTCTTATTTAGGGCTGATAGGGTCAGGGTTACAATTTATTTTATAAACTTTCTAGGTAAGCTATTTTCAAATTTAGTTTGAATCCTTTAGTACAAATAATTTTGTAATAATTATAGTGTCACATTTAAAATAAAGCTTCTTGATACACATCCATAATCTGTCGGTGATTAGAACCCCTTCAAGTGAAACAAGTCATTTTAAAATGGTTCACTGTAGAGGAGTGGTGGTCCGAAGAGAATAGCTCATCTAACCCCCCACTCATTCCCTTACCCCCTTTCATTGAACAAACCTGTTGAGACAAGTAAGTAGTCGACAGTATATGAAGATTGTTTCCCCCCACTCATTCCCTTGCCCCCTTTCATTGAACAAACCTGTTGAGACAAGTAACTAGTCGACAGTATATGAAGATTGTTTCCCCCCACTCATTCCCTTACCCACTTTCATTGAACAAACCTGTTGAGACAATTAACTAGTCGACAGTATATGAAGATTGTTTCCCCCCACTCATTCCCATACCCACTTTCACTGAACAAACCTGTTGAGACAAGTAAATAGTCGACAGTATATGAAGATTGTTTCCCCCCACTTATTCCCTTACCCACTTTCACTGAACAAACCTGTTGAGACAAGTAAATAGTCGACAGTATATGAAGATTGTTTCCCCCCACTCATTCCCTTACCCACTTTCATTGAACAAACCTGTTGAGACAAGTAACTAGTCGACAGTATATGAAGATTGTTTCCCCCCACTCATTCCCTTACCCCCTTTCAATGATCAAACCT
>CABEEJ010010781.1:0-13080 GCA_901482245.1 Timema douglasi | reverse complement strand
TTCCTTCTCTTATTTCTTTGGCACCAAACGAAGTCATTTGAAAAAGGCTATTGTACTTACGGATGTTGGTTAAAAAATGTCTAGATTCAACCTTCCCAATTCCTAATCCTTTAGAGTAATTAGTACTTAAAGCGTATAAACCGAACGGGTAGTAAGATGCGGTGCTAAATATTATTATTATTATTATTACATATATACCGAGTTTTGAGTAAATATATTCATTTTTATATGAAAAAGTGAGAAAATCCATGCGGAGTTCCGTACAATTTATTTTAAATTGGCATCTGGGGAATGATTGATCTCCCAAATAGCACGGTATACTTTGTTTTTGGAATAATAGTTTATTAAAGATATTTATAATGCTAATATTTTTAGAAATAGTTTTACCAATTTTGTTAAAAATAAATATTGGGGAATAATTTAACACCATAACAATTAATGAATCTTTATTTTGCTAAAATGAATTAAATTGAGGTTACGTTACTTAGGATAAGTTATATAAATTATTAAAAAATTCAAAAGCGTCTTTAAATATTGAGTTGAAAATGGATATCAAGAATAGTTTTTGTGATAAATAAGAATGCCTTTATATCTTTACAAATTATTTTTGAAAAATTTGTAGTTCGTTAAAAATGTTTGAACAATTTAGTTTAAAGTTTATAAATAAATAATTTGTATTATGATTAGCTAGAGGATGTGTTTGTTTTTGTGAGTAAACCTTAATTACGAGTGGTTTACTGAAGAAAATCCTATTTAAATTTTTTGTTGAGTTATGATACATGGTATGATATAGTTAGTGCGGCTGTATCGTACCATTTACTTATTTTCGCATCATTCTTAAGTGGGCGACTTACTAAAGAATAGAGACGCTTTGCGGGGGTCTAGAATTAACACATTATTTAAGATAGATTTGTTATTTCAAAATATGTGTCACTATAAAATAGGAGAGAATTTTAAAAATATATATGTATTGTCAATAGCTTTAAATGTTAAATTCAATATTTAAAAAAATCGACAGTAGTTCTAGCTCGTTTTTAGTGACGTTACACACGAGATGTCACATTTATGGATTCTATGTAAATTGTTAAAAAACATAAATATTTCCTTCCTAATACAATTTAAGTAATTTTTTGACAGGGTCACAACAGAAAATGCTAAGATAATTGATTAGATTTAGTAGTTTTGAGTTATGTAATGAGGCCATTTTCATAAGAAAAATACCTCGGTAACATGAGGATATCTCTCTTAAAAAATGCAGTGCCCTTAAGATTTAATCATTACACTACTGGTGAGAGGTACAAGTTTATCTGCAAATCCATATACCTGTGGTCATGCGTTTTAAGGCGTTAGACTCATATTGCATAAGGATGCTGTGTTATCATTTGTTTGCTTTCCACGATTTATTTTTCACTGTGTTTTATCATTACTCCATTTTAATGTAATTTCACTTTCTTTGAAAATAACCATAGTCATTGATGCTTTTATTTATTTAGTAAATTTTGATCACATTTTCCGATATCTCTTATCTTATGGTAGTGATTAACACAAGTTAAGCCCTCAATGGTTGATATGAAGACAAATAGCTAAGTTTTATATAACCTGGTTTACTTATAAAGGGAAGATAAGGGTAATAGTTCTGGAAGAGCGAATTGGCTACTTTTCCGAATTGGTCTCCCATTCTTACCTCACGCAAGTTTCTCTACACTTCCACAATATGTATATCTTCCTCATACTTTAAATTTAAATGTGTGGATAGCCCTGACGGGTAGTAAAAAGTGGAATATGAGAAAAATTTCTAGCCAACGCAGCATTATTTATTATTTATTTATATTTGTCAAGCTCAAACACTCTCTCTCTAATTAAATAATAATTACTTGTTCAATTCCTGGCATAATCAAATGTTCGATTGTTTGTTAAATTTTGGGGTAAGTCTTTATCATTAACAAATTTGTGATATAAGGATGAGATGTTGTCTTTGTTCAAGAGCTAAGATACATTGTAAGTCATGTGTTAATATAAATGCTTGTTTAAAAAGTGCACTTTAAGTACTCATAATGGTAGAAGGTGGCAGTAATAATATATTACAACTTCTATAGAATCTTTAAAATTAACGTAGGGGACCTGGTGGTATAGGGGTAAGGTGTAAGACTTCTGTGCTGGTGGCCGGGGTTCAATACTCGGTCCCGGCATAGATTTATCTGATTAACAAACCCTTCCTTCACCTCTGACAAGACATCTTGTGAATGTGGGGAATGCCAGGCCTCCACCGTGGTTCGGATTCCACGTTAAACTGTAGGTCCTCCATTTCATCTCACAATCACCCTACCATTACACATTAGCGTAAGTGCGTATAACCCGAACGGGTAGTAAGACGCGGTGCTAATAATAATAATAATAATAATAATAATAATAATAATACTAATAATAATAATAATTTAAAATTAACATTTATTTTATTTGATACATATAAAACATAAACTACAAAACAAGAACTATATAAAAAAAAGCACCAACTTATTCATTTCCAAATAAGACAATAAATAACGTTGATGGAAATGATGCAAATATCGTGGCTTAGTTTGAAAACCTCCGGCGGGAAATCAATTTGAAATGTACTTAATTCTTCGTTGACCGATTTCCAGCCTTTGGTTTACCACGTGACACCCGTTGTGAATGGGGGTGAACGTGCTTGGTGGTTGATCTAGCTGTCATTTCGAGGTTTATGGTTGACAGCAATCAATTTATGTTTGACCTGAGCCGTGTCTATGAAAGGGAAGATTATGATAGTGTTGGAAATATTGGGATCAGCGTGACATAATGACAGATGTTCAGAAATATTTATAAAAAAACTAAAAAAAGGGGAAAAAAAATCTTCCCATTCAAAAATCTATGACAACCTTATACACCTTCATACTTAAATAATGATTAGTTTATTTTTAAGAATAAGTTATATAATATGTTTAGTTGTTAAGTTTAATAATAAGATTTTGTCCAAAATAATACTACCCGCTCGGGCTATACGCTAGTAATAATAACGTTAACGTGATTTGAAGGTGAATTATATAATTTTATAGGAAGTGTATCAACATTTGTGGGGAGCAAAAGCGGAAACCATTTAGGAAAAACACCCTCAGTATCTCCGACTGTGATTTGAACCTTGACCTTCTTATAATTGACAAGTCAAACTAAATGAGCCTGAAATGTATACCACTAGCTTACCAGAATGTGTCAACACCATGGCTAATAATGGCTTAGTTTAAAGGGTAAGGATGAGAAATGTAGATTGGAGGAAATGCACCCGTCTTAAAGTGGAGAAGGGATGAGACTCACCAGTGTTAAAATTGATAAGGAAAACGACTTTTAGCACACTCAACCTCGACTCAAACCTAGACCTAGCCTTCACAGGAGATCCAATAAATCGCGAGACTTACACCATCTAGACTAAGTGATCCCCAGTGTGGGTTTTATCATTATTTTAAAAATATATATGTTGACTATAATGAAGCTAGTTATTTTTTTTGTTTAAATCCCGGGCAGGTGAATTTAAATGTTTGACAATTAAATTAAATTAATTAAAAAGGACACCTGTATACGGGAATTGATCACTAGATCCTTGTTTAGGTGATATTTTACATCTTATTTAATTTGGATGCTGGCGGCCGGGGTTCAATCCTCGGTCCCGGCACATATTTATCTGATTACCAAACCCTTCCTTCACCTCTCACAAGACATCTTGTGAATGTGGGGAATACCAGGCCTCCACGGTGGTTTTGATTCCAAGTTAAACTGTAGGTCCTCCATTTCATCTCACAATCACCCTACCATTACACATTAGCGTAAGTGCGTACAACCCGAACGGGTAGTAAGACGCGGTGCTAATAATAATAATAATAATAATAATAATAATAATAACAATTTGGATGCTAGGCTTATGCTTCCATACACACATAGATACATCACTGGAAAAAGTTAATTTTCACCTGTGTGTGAAAAAAACTATTAGAATGTGTATTTCTAAATGGTTTCTCATGCTTCCTATGAATAAATGTGGGTGTATTTCCTTTTAAATTATTCCCTACCCCACATTGCCATTCCATGAATGTGAATATGAGAATAGCCAAGACTGGTAGTATCAAAAGCTGGAAAGTGGATGGGAATTTAAATATTGATATAACTTTCCTATTTTTACACTCAAAACAACAAATACAGTTTTGAACATCAGTTTCAATCCCAAAGCAATATTCCGCCATAATTTTATTTCAACTGACGTTATAGGACACGAATCTACAAACAAGAAAATAATGTCATTCTTGGAGTAAAGTACAATCATAAATCTTTATTTTTATATTTATTCTTGCCATAATACGTTACATATAACATCTTAAAAAGTAGTGCTTTTTTTTTTGTAAAGAAAATTCAACATGAAAAATGTAAAATATAAACTTCATGTTAATCCTGGAAGCAATTCGATGCAAAATGAAACTTTGAACAGCTGTGAAGATTAAATACTTTCCGTTTTTACTTTTAGACCGTTAAAAAAAAAAACTCATACAGAAAGAGCACCGAGATGAAAATATCGACAGGTTGTTTTCTTCAAAATATTTATTCTTTGTAAAATTTGTTGAGCTGTCTGAAACATGCTATGTTGTGCGAAGTTCTTTTTACGCAAATAAAATAATGCAAAGAAACTAATCTCAGCTCATACATAAATATAAAATATAGTACTTTATTGTCAAACACTAGAATGAAGAGTATACTTTGTGTTAACAAAAATTTATCCCTTAAGGAGCTATATTTTTTAAAGTTCTTAGTTATTATTCAAAAAAGAAACTTCATCTTAACCGAGTGAAATATGGGAATTGATACAGTGAAATATGGAAATTGGTACAGTGAAATCGCTAAAGAATATATATTAAGATAAGAAAAATATTTCAACATCTTAGGATAATCATGGGTTGTTCATATAGAAGAATATATTTTTAAATTTGTATTAAATGGTACCATGTTTTATTCCAGGTTGTATTTAGTTTTTAATAATTGCTGAATTATTTAAAAATAACACCAATTTATATATAGGACTTGGTGTCCTCAAACATTTTTTTAACTTAAGAACAAAAGAATAATTTCAAGGGATACAATTGAAACCATTTATCACCACCATTGATTGGATATTTCTGAGAAATTATACTGAAAATTACAAGAATATATAATATCCTTTTATTTTTCCTTAATTCTATACAAAGAAAATTGATTATTAGATCAGTTATTTTTTGAAGACACCTTTTTAATAATATATAATCCATACATTAGTGATCATCCCAGTTTGACGATAGTCATTAGCGAGAGGGACAATGGAGAATGAGTCGCCCCTAGTAGTCTGTTATATATGATGATATTCTAGTAAGGTAAATTAAAATCCACGTTTGTAGCAATGTAGAAATGATCAAGATAGCACATTTATATATATGCCCTATAATAAAACGCAATACCCACTCAATGACTCACTCATCCACAGCAATTATCCAACAGTAAGGCCTGGAAACTTAAAAAATTGCGTGAAGCTTCATTTTAAGCTCTAGGCAAGAGATAAGTTGGGGTTCTGCGAAATTTGACCTCCAAGGAAAGTAAAATTAGGGTTGACATTTTCAGAATTATATTGTGTGTCTTTTAAATCAGTGAGCATCAAGCCCCGAAATTTAAAATCAAGGTTTCTATCTAGAATCAAGGAATATGTAATGAAGGGTTTTTAATATTTCATCCCCTAAGAGGGTGAAGAGGGGCCGAAAGTTGTGGGAATCTTTGACTCAAAATCACCGTATTACCCCAAATCCATGCATGGAAACTTGAAATTTAGCTTGACAGAAAGCCAGAAAAATCTAAAATATAATCATTTCAAAATAGGGTTTCTGAAAATTTTGGAGGAGAGGGTGGCCAAAATTTAAGTAAATTTTTATGAGATATATAATTAAAATTTGGGAAACAGTTTGAGAGAAAACTCTAGATAACCAAATAAATAATAAAATTTGAGATTTCCTAAGTGTTTTGGAGAAATGGTCGTGGGGTGTTCAACATCTCAAAAACTAAGAGTAAACAACTACTTCCCAGTGTGTTAAAATCTTAAATTATACAAGCAGGTAAAAATACCACTCCAAATAAATACTAAGACTAAGTTAATAGAAATCATTTATTTTATGTGTGATATAAAATTAAAATAAAGGAAGAAGGTATAAAGAGCGCGTGTAATAACCATAAGAGACTGACGATTTTAAATAGAGAATATAAGGAAGGAGGAGGGTGTAAAGTATATAGAAGAAAATCTTTCTATGGGAGGCAATAATTTAAGTCTGCCAGTAACGTAGAAGGATTACTTCAATAAACAAATAAGTGTTAGTTTACTACTTGTGTAGGGAGTTGGGGAAATGAGGTGTTTCAAATTGTCACAGATAAAAATAATAACCATTTTTCTGTCTTATAGAAGATTGAATATAGTCAGGTGAGGATAAGAACCACCCCAAACAAACATTAATGTCTCCTCCTTGGATATCAAAATGAAGAAGCAGTAAATGGGAAGAGGGTGAGCCCTTCAAGATTCCTAAATTTGATATTAAAAACACTTTTTGGTGTGGAATAAAATAGTAGTTTGACATGTAATTCAACAGATCTTCCCGGAGAACTGAATGACGTTTGAACATATCAAATTTCCAAATAGAGGCTCGGGAAATGGAAGAGCTTAATATTGATACAACTATTATTATTATTATTATTATTATTATTATTATTAGCACTGCGTCTTACTACCCGTTTGGGTTATACGCACTTACGCTAATGTGTAATGTTAGGGTGATTGCGAGATGAAATGGAGGACCTACAGTTTAACGTGGAATCCGAACCACGGTGGAGGCCTGGCACTCCCCACATTCACAAGATGTCTTATCAGAGGTGAAGGAAGGGTTTGGTAATCAGATAAATCTATGCCGGGACCGAGGATTGAACCCCGGCCGCCAGCGTAGAAGTCTGACACCTTACCCCTAGACCGCCAGGTCACCTATTGATACAACTAATATAATATAAAACACTAACTATCACTATCGTCTAGAATTAAATTTGTTTCAGCATGTAAATAAGTCATAAAAGATAATCAAATTAGTGTTAACATTTTGTTATGACACGTGGCCAGTTCATAGAGGATGGGAGCACACGCGCACATTTAGGGTAAACTACCCTAATTCTAACATATTCTTAGACCATGAAGAGGTATTTATTTTGACATCCTCTGAGGAAGTTCCGGACACAGCTGTCCTGCTAGCTAGTCAGTCAGTTTGTCCTGCATGAACTCCGGGTCATGAACCCTAACCCTAACTAAATGGAATGTACATGGTCAGTACAGAATACATTGTTTCAATACTAGGAATGTAATCGTAAGCTATGCGGCCGTCCTAGGTTGCGATTACATTCCTAGTTTCAACTATGCACTTCTGTAGCTGCATATTCTTAATTTAGAGTGTACACTCTGTTATACATATTTTTGGATCCCAACAATTTCAAAATAGGAAGGTAGGAACTGAAAAGTGTACGAGGAAGCTAAGATAATTCAAACATTACTTTAAATTCTTCTTTTTTTTTTTTTCACTGTAGGAAATTAAAATTTGCCACGTTTGTAAAAGGACTTCCACAATTAACTGTAAATTTTGTAATTTAAAAATGGTGCCTGGGAAAGTGTTAGTAGAAAAAATTATTTTGTGTTTAGCTAAAAATTTGAATTATTTTGTACAGGCAGACGAAAAAAAATAAAAATAAATGAATACAAAACTAAAGCTTATATTAAAGGGTAGGTATCTATTAGCGTAAGAATATAGTATCTATAAATTATATAATAAATTAGCGCCTGTGTAGCATAAGCTTAACAATTAAAATAGAAAAAATTTGGGCCATAGCTTGATTATCCATAACATCCATGATGCTTATTACTCAATTTATTTCTTCAACATAATATATTTTATTTATTTATGCTATTTTTCATAACATAATTCCGTAACAAAATATAGGCCTATTATTTCGTATTTTTTGTTTTGTTTTATGTCCGTTCTTTAGAGAAAAATTGCATTGTTATTGGATTGTGTTTGTTCGTGCACTCTGTTTGTGGACAAGGTGATATTTTATCTCAAAAATTTAATTTATTTTTATTCATTAACTATCATTAGAATATTGCCTTAGTTCGCTCAGGACTCTACTACGAACTAACAAAAATAGGGTTTCTGGATAATGAACGATTTAATTTGATATGGTTTTGATGCTGCTTAACTGTGAGAGGAACGGATCAAAATGCTAATATACTATATGATAAATTGGTACAATTGTGTCGTAAAATCTATTTATTTACTGACTCGAAACTGTGTTTTTTAGTGTCATATTAGTTTAACATTCATGTTGTATTATGTGAAAATGGGTGGTGATGGAATTATATATTATATTTCCAGGTCCTACTCTCTTAGGTTACGTTTCTTTTCGTGTTTTTATTGTTGTCAGGTCAAGGAGTAAGGTGTCAGACTTCTGTGCTGGTGGCTGGGGTTCAATCCTCGGTCGCGGCACTGATTTATCTGATTACAAAACCCTTCCTTCACCTCTGACAAGACATCTTGTGAATGTTGGGAATGCCAGGCCTCCACCGTGGTTCGGATTCCACGTTAAACTGTAGGTCCTACATTTCATCTGACAATCACCCTACCATTACACATATTAGTAAGTGCGTATAACCCGAACGGGTAGTAAGACTCGATAATAATATTGTTTTCAAGGTGTGTTTATTTTATAAGAAAATATTTTACATCCATTGAAATTATAAATAATGAACGCCGAGCAATTTCATACACATCAACTAAAAAACAAATTTAAACGTTGTTAAAGAGGTTTTTTTTCAAAAAGTTAATGTCTCATTGCTTGTAGTTGTTTTAAGAAATAAACGGAAGTTGCTATGGGTGGTTTTTTAAGAAATCAAAGAGTTCAGAGGGCGGGTAAAAAGACAATGTGTCTGCTCGACATGTCGTCTTCAGTGCCAGGTAGTGGTACGCATCCTAGAGACTACCTCACGGATGATATAAAATAGGAAATATCTATACCTGCATTTTTTTTTCAACTAATTTAGCTAGATATTTCTTTTCGTGGATTTTCAAGTTTTAGTGGGTAATAAAACTATCTACTAGGACTACTAGCATTTGTTGACCAAGAATTTTAAAAAATATTGGCATTGTGGGTAAATGTTTAATATTTGGCATCGTTGTGTTGGTTAAGCTTGTACGTAAGTCAATTACTGATACCCTTTTAATAATGCATTTACGCTGAGAAACAAATGAAGACCTAATAATCCACAACAATTTATACAATTTTTATATTTTTTGTGCGTTTGGGAAGTTTTTATAGAATAGTTATTTCCAAACTTATTTAAAATACAAAGGGATTCTAGTGCTAAATTTGTTGTTTTTATTATTGTTCAAGACATTGTTTTGAACGTACTCCACTACTTTTGGAGAGCTTACCTATACTGTTAAAATATAGACTAAAATATAACAAGTAAATATGTAATGTTTTCCAGAAATAAACTTCCTTTTAACATAATAGTAACTAATGAAAAGTTTTTGAATAATTTCTTTCATATTAAATCTCTATTATTTATTTTAGGACTAAAGACTTTATTATTAAAATTACTCAGTATGTTTGTGTTAAGTTTCGAACCCCCTCAGGACAATATAAGTTAAGGAAAATAAATTACTTTGTTAACAAGTAAAGAAAAGTCACAGTACTTTAATTAATATGTATTCTTAATAAAACTCTGAAACTAGTTGTTTGATAACTGAATCCTTATAATACCTGTCCAACAAGACAGGCATCTCATTAAGTGAGTCTATTTGTATGAGGGCCGTGTATTAGACCTTGTGACTAAATCAGCAAACGTTGTAATAGCATGAGTATAGTGCTTCAAATTTCAAATAATTCATGTGCAGGGAGATTGTGTAATATAGTCACTAGACAGCCTGAAACTAACCAGTACAAATTTGTCTTGTAACATGTGCGGATGACACAAAATAACTGATGAAAGCACATTAGTGTTAAACATAAATAACCTTTAATTCCTTTAAGAGTAATTACATTCATGTATACTTTTTCATTTTCTATTTTTAATTGAATTGATTGGTCGACAGACTAATAATATTTAGCACCGCGTCTTACTACCCGTTCGGGTTATACGCTTTAGGTACTAATTACTCTAGTGGATTAGGAATTTGGAAGGTTGAATTAGAGGAAGTGAACCCGCATTTGCGTGGAGGGAGAGTGAAAAACCATTTAGGAAAAACCACCCCCAGTTCACCCGACCGAGATTCGAACCTCGATCTCCCCGTCCTCAGCAGTCGAGCTCAACACGACAAGCGCGTCAGCCAACTACGCCACCGAGGCGGGTGTCGACAGACTAAATCACATACAGAGTAAACATTACTATTGAGACTATTCAGTAGGTTTTTTTTAGCACCGCATCTTACTACCCATTTAGGCAATACGCTTATATACTAATTACGCTAATGATTTTAGAAATTATGATAGGTTTATCAATAGGAAGTGTACCAGCATTTGCGTGGAGGAAGGGTAGAAAACAATTTTGGAAAAACACCTTCAGTAAACCCGACTGAGAATCGAACCTTGATCTCCCCGTTGTCGGCCGTCTAGCCTATTCCGAGAGTAACGCGTTAACCCATTCGTCCACTGAATGGGTACTCAGTAGTTGTTTCTTGAGTATTTGGTAAGGTATTGTTATTTAACATCTCTATTAATTGTCAACATTCCTTCCTCTATGGAGGCCCAAGCAAACTGTTGTTCAAGAATATATAAAGATAAATATATATTTTTCAAATACAAAATTTAAACCATATTTGGGGAAAACTATCAAAGATTTGAATCAATTAAATTCATTTATCTTAATTGATTAATTTTAATAAAATGATAAATATGATACCTACATCTTTATGAAGTTATTTATAAGGTTTTCAAAGTATTTTAATTTTTTGAGAAATAAATAATGTGGATACAAAATTTATTAGATTTTTATTTGTCTTTCGTTTAATTATTTTACATGGTCATATAGCTAATATTTTGGCCAGCCCAACCGATGCTGCTGATGTAGTCTAGACTGCGGGGCTCCCGAAATACAGTTTCCTTAACAAAATACTCTACCAACAATTTTACTACACCAAGCAAAAAGAAAATTGCCAAATCAAGATGGCTGCCATAGCTCATAACAAAGCGATTCAAGGGTGACCTGGCGGTGTAGGGGTAAGGTGTCAGACTTCTGTGTGGGCGGCCCGGGGTTCATTCCTCGGTCCCGGCAAAGATTTATCTGATTACCAAACCCTTCCTTCACCTCTGACGAGACATCTTGTGAATGTGGGGAATGCCAGGCCTCCACCGTGGTTCGGATTCCATGTAAAACTGTATGTCCTTCATTTCATCTCACAATCACCCTACCATTACACATTAGCCTAAGTGCGTATAACCCGAACGGGTAGTAAGACGTGGTGCTAATAATAATAATAATAATAATAATAATAATAAAGCGATTCAAGAGATTGGAAGTGATGCATCTCTTTTACTCTCTGATCCATGATGAGCAAGACATACCGACATGGAGGAAGATACAAATTGTCTTTTCTTGGGTAATTGGGTGGAACGGAACCAAACGGGGTACCCCATTTGATCGTCGTCCATACTTTATTTGATCCTTCTTGAAATAGAGTGATGTCACGCGAAGTGGTCTGAAGTCACGCTCCGATCCCAGCACTGACAATGTAGTACTCTACATCTTCAGCTATTGATGTCAGCTTGACATACATACTAACCGCCCAGAGAATTGTCTCCACTCTAAATGTTTCCGCATCGCCTCGTTTTTGACAAGCGTACTTATCAAAAACAATTCTAAGATACGTCAACCAAGGGGATAGTCTCGTCTGGACTGGGGTGTCGGTGTCTATGAATCCCGTCAAGGTGTGCTGAGAAATCTTCTAATAGTTGGTTTTCAACTCTCCTTCCACACAAATATGTTATTATTATTCTTAGCACCGCGTCTTACTCCCCGTTCGCATTATACGCTTAAGTACTAATCACGCTAATAGGTAAGGAATCGGGAAGGTTTAATTTATAGGAAGTGAACCCACATTTGAATTTAGGAATAGTGGGAAACCATTTAAGAAAAAAAAACCGTTCACCCCACCGAGTTTCTAGCCTTGATCTCCCCATCCTCAGTAGTCTAGATCAACACGAAACTAGCACATCAGCTAATTATGACACTGAGGCAGATATTTTATTTAAAAAAACACTTAATCTAGTTTATAATTATAAGGAAGGAGTATTAAGGAAAATGAACAAATATCCTCATCAAATAAAAATGAGGCTGCCTAATGAGTGATTGCTCACATTTGGAAAACTACCCATATGCACCCGTTAATTGAGGAAATTTTTCTTTAAGACACGTGAGCCCCATAAGAGTAAATGTTGTTCTTCTTTTCTTCTTCTTTTAGCATTAAATATCACTACCCGTTCGGTTTATACTCTTATGTACTAATTACGATAATAGTTTTAGGGATTAGGAAGGTTATATTTCTATAAATATACGCGCATTTAATTGGAGGGAGAGCGAAAAACTATTTTGGGAAAAGCCTCAACACACCCAAACTAGATTCAAACCTTGGTCTACCCATCATCGACAGGCTAGTCTACTGAGAGAATAGCGCCTTTGACCACGTGGCTACAAAAGCAGGTTGAAAGTAAATGTAAGTATCTTTAATGAAAATCATGTAAGACAAAATAGTTAAAAGTGTAAGCTAGTAAATATGTAATATCTGTTAACTTATTTTTTAGTCTAAGATTCTAAAATAAATGAATTAAAATTTATAATAATGTATTATTATTATTATTATTATTATTATTATTATTATTAGCACCACGTCTTACAACCCGTTCGAGTTTTACGCACTTACGCTAATGTGTAATGGTAGGGTGATTGTGAGATGAAATGGAGGACCTACAGTTTAACGTGGA
>CABEEJ010010780.1:0-13082 GCA_901482245.1 Timema douglasi | reverse complement strand
CTAGGGTGGTATTATACACAGGTCATGTGACTACTCTATTCTCTAGGGTGGTATTATACACAGGTCATGTGACTACCCTATTCTCTCTCTACGCAAACGCTAGTGCACTTCCTCTAGTACTACGATTCTCATCTCCCTTCTAAGCCTTCATTTTCTCTCTGCTATAAAAACTATTTAGTATAATTTTAACTATTCATACGTTAAATCATGTGATCCGCGCATGTCCCTTGTGATATATTACAAAACAAAACTAATGAAATATTAAAAATGTCAGTTCTGTCCATGAAAATGTGTTTGTTTTTCCAAAATGCCCTCCTATGTTAATTGTACTGTAGCTCTCGTTCACGGCCCCCTTTATTTAGTGACCCCTGTTTCGATGTAAACACAAGAGGAATACCCCTCGTCTGTATCGGACAACACCCCCTCTCCCTGTGTGATAGTACTGCCAACCTTCAACCACAGGCCAGCCAATCACTCCCCTGAATATCCTAGCACGTCCCATAAACTACCGGCTTGGACAGACACAATGATGGTGTGGTGGTTGCTGTTACTCCGGGTCGGTGGTCCGGAGTTCGAGACCAGCCTAGGGTACCACAGCTGTGTCCTCCATTGCTCTCTGAGTGGTCCGGAGTTCGAGACCAGCCTAGGGTACCACAGCTGTGTCCTCCATTGCTCTCTGAGTGGTCCGGAGTTCGAGACCAGTCTAGGGTACCACAGCTGTGTCCTCCACTCCTCTCTGAGTGGTCCGGAGTTCGAGACCAGCCTAGGGTACCACAGCTGTTTTCTCCATTGCTCTCTGGCCTTCACTCGCTGCTATCTTGACTAAAAACACAACTTATAAATATGAACAAGAATTTCTGACAATTTATATAAATTTATCGGTGTCATAGTTTGGCCCCTTAGCTCATTAAGTAAAGACTAGTCTAAAGGTCCCGGGTTCTATTGAGGCATAGCTAAAATAGGTATCATCGTTGGATATAAGGTGTCATTTTTTAATGGTATGTTAACAGGTGAGGAATTAGCTTAGGTTCATTTCAAAAACTAAGTTAGTTTGTAAGTCATATTATTACATAGAATATCAATTCATAAAGTTCACGCTAAATCTTCTATTTTAAAATTAAATGTAGATTTTTATATTTATTTTAATTCTGTATAGCACCGCGCTTTACCCCTCGTTCGGGTTCCACGCCTAAGTACTAATTACAATCATATGTTAGGGATTAAGAAGATTTAATTTAGAGGAAGTGTACCGACATTTTCGTGGAGGGAGAGTAGAAAACCATCTAGGAAAACCACCTTTAGTACACCCGACCGGGTTCGACCCCTGATCTCCCCATGTCCGGCAGTGGTTACTTAATGTTTTTATAACAAAATCAATATCTATGAATACTTTTACTGCTGTACACGCGGAATAAACGTCAATATCATTCAGTCTGAGTCGCCCATGATGGGTATGTTGGGGTTCAAATCCCATCCCTATGAATTGAGGGTGTATTTCTAATAGTAATTCATTCTGGGAAGGGCTGGTCCAGATCTTCCTAATCTTCCCTGTCACATTATGGTAACAGAGTGTGTACATCACACAAGGAGATGGAATGTGTGTGACCAGTGCACACGTCACTATCTGTCAGCCTCGCCTGTACCAAGACTAGTATCTAAGGTGTCAATATAAATTGTGTGTATCGACTGTATGTTATGTACTTCCCGTATTGGGTTACTTATCAAGGCACGTGCTTATATTGGCACACCTGGAGGAAAAACAAGGGGTTTAGGGGGTAGAGGGTTTCCTAGTTTTAATTTGGTCCCTCAACATTGTCTCATTTTATTTTGTACTTTCTTTCAAAACATTTAAAATGAAAGACGCTATTTTTTGTGCAAAATGGGGTGAGACTATTAATTATTATAGAGCTATGAGAATAAACCAAAATTACTGTTCGGTAAAATAATATTGGATAAAAAGCTAGTTTTTACGGTACAATTATTTTTTCTTACAATATTATTAATGGTTATAAACGTCATAATTGCATTGTAAACCATTCTAAATTTTTAAACATACATACTATATATATATATATGTGTGTGTGTATGTATTTACCTTTAAAGTCCATGCAAACTTCTGGAACTATCACATTTTGTTATCTTAATGATAATAGAGAGAAGGCCATATTTGGATGCAAAACTAAGCAAAACCACACATTTGCAATGTAATTAAAAGTAAAATTCTAATTGAGGGGGGGAGGGTGTTCTTAAGGTTCTCACTCCCCCCCCCCAAAAGAAATGTCCGGGGTGTGTCAGGGGCTATGATTCAAAATATAATGATTTGTTGGTGCAAGGGGTTGCAACATGGCGTCGAACGGTGATCCTCTAATATTTTTAACTTGATAGGGCGGAGGCGGGCAGACAACTTAAGGGATATAAGCTTTTATTCTCTGTATAAAAGTCGAGCTTTGTAAAATTGGGTAATTCCTCATAAGATTATACAACTTTTGAAATATGTTACAAAACTTACTTTCATTTAATTGCCGCGAATAAAGATTTAAGCCTCCGTGTAAGAACTTCAACTGCAATTATAGTTTAAATTTTACTATGTAAATCATGAAATATGAACATACAAGTTAAGCTTGAAAAATACGCTGAGATAAGTTTTAAATGACCACTAATATTTCAACGGCTTTAATTAAAAACTTTCTGCTGCGAATAACTGAATAAATTAACATATTATTTTGAAACTTATATTTTTGGTGGTTTTTCGTGAATATTATTTTGTAAGATACCTTGCCCCTATTTAAAATAGTCCATTAACGTGTCTGAATTGTCAATTAGCTGACTATTACTCTGAGACCTAGAGTCTAGAGAACCCTAGTTTGAGGCCCAGTGGCTTCTAAAGGAAGTTAATATTCTAGCACCATTCCTTCTATTATTAGGGTCATCTTAGGTGACCTGGTGATCTAGGGGTAAGGTGTCAGACTTCTGTGCTGGCGGCCGGGGTTCAATCCTTGGTCCCGGCACACATTTATCTGATTACCAAACCCTTCCTTCACCTCTGACAAGACATCTTGTGAATGTGGGGNTCCCGGCACACATTTATCTGATTACCAAACCCTTCCTTCACCTCTGACAAGACATCTTGTGAATGTGGGGAATGACAAGCCTCCGCCGTGGTTCGGATCCCACGTTAAACTGTAGGTCCTCAATTTCATCTCACAATCACCCTACCATTACACATTAGCGTAAGTGCGTGTAACCCGAACGGGTAGTAAGACGCGGTGCTAATAATAATAATAATAATAATAGTTAGGGTCATCTTCTTATATTAACCATCACGTTTTACTAACAGCATCAACATTTTCATTAATGGGGTATTGACGAGAAAGTTATCATTTCGAGGTCGTGTACACGAATTTTCCTAAAAGGGGAGTAGAAGTACAATTTAATTTAAAAGTATCCCTCTCAGTAAACCGGTTGGTAGTTCAGCCACAACTTCCTTGTAAGCAGAAAACCAGACACGAGTCTAACGTCATAGTCGCCTGCTCACCAATGTGGCTATCCCCCAACTATTGTATAATGTGCTAGAGTAGGCTAAGTTAGTAAGTTTTTCAAACTGATGCGGGATACTTAAAGAGTTTAGAATAAAATTTACTCTTGCTCTTTACTTTTCTAGGCTGCATTTCCAGGACGCTTTATGTCCCCTCGTGCTATTTTCTATGTCTCTATGTCCCTCGTACTATTTTCTATGTCTTTAAGACTACAATCAAAGTTAATTGTCTGACAAAATCAGATCCTCCGGCTCAAAGATTAAAGTCTACAAAAAACATGTGTTCTACCAATTATAGGACAACTCTTTCTCGTTGTAAGTACTTAACAAACCCCAATAAAGCTTTCTATAAAATAATCTCCAAAGTGGTCCTTACATAACAAAGTGAAATGGGAGGCACATTCTAGTAGCGCCGGACAATTACCAACATCGCCCTCCATGTTAGGAGCAAACACAAGATAACATCATCTCGCTTCAGTTAACTTGATTGAGTCTGTAGAGAAGATAAAAACAACAAGACAAACTCTTCCAGATAAACACAGGGGGGAGGAGGTTAGGACCGAGGGAAACTGATTAACTGTACACAGCAAGAGAACAAGATAGAGGTGTTCAACTGTACACAGCAAGAGTACAAGATAGAGGTGTTCAACTGTACACAGCAAGAGAACAAGATAGAGGTGTTCAACTGCACACCGCAAGAGTACAAGATAGAGGTGTTCAACTGCACACCGCAAGAGAACCAGATAGAGGTGTTCAACCATAGGAAGTGATCTACCTTGGTTCAGTCTCAGATGGCCTCAATAGCGATATTAATATAAAAACATTGCACTCCACAAGTAATATCCTCATAAACAGGCCCTTTCAGTCCAGTTTGTGTTACTTTCAATATTCCTTGGAATGGTTTATGGTTAAAATCAAATAAGATAAATAGATTAAGACACTTGTTTGGAATAATGGGATCTATAAAATGAGTTAGTTAAATATAGTTGAATATGACACACAGACACGTGAGTCAAACCCAGGGCCTTAAGACACTTGTTTGGAATAATGGGATCTATAAAATGAGTTAGTTAAATATAGTTGAATATGACACACAGACACGTGAGTCGAACCCAGGGCCTTAAGACACTTGTTTGGAATAATGAGATCTCCAAAAATGAGTTAGTTAAATATAGTTGAATATGACACACAGACACGTGAGTCGAACCCAGGGCCTTAAGACTAGCACCAAAGTTATTTCCCTGAGCTCTCTAGGAATCGTATCCTTCTTCATTCACGGTGTACAGAGTCTGTCATGGACGTGTGGGCTCATCAGCGCTTTCAGAAAAACAGCCGTTGATGACTGGAATCAGTGTCTATTACTTAAGGGGGGGAGGGGGTCAGGGGTGCAGGTTAAGGGCCTCAATTTCGCCCTTTTTATATGAAACATATTTTTAGCAAAAAAAAATCAAATATTGCTCCAACGTAACTGTAGAGTTTAATTTTCTTCACCTGGTGTTATCAACATTTGTTGAATACCCATCGAGGGTGTCCTGGAATTTAATGACAACTTTTACTCTTCATTAAGAAAGTTTGTCACTTAATGCCATCATGATCATTACAAATAATCAACAACTGTTGACATCACCGCGTGAACAACACTAAACTCTGTTGATACTGGAGCAATATTTTATTTATTTTAGTCAACATCCCCACGAAATATCAAGTTATTTTTAAAAGAAAATATTATATTTCCATCAAATCTTGTGGTTTGGAATATTGGAATGGTACATTTCAATGACACCTTATAAACAGATATATGTATTACTAATAAGCGCTGCCCGTTTAAAAAAAACAGTTTGGAACTAACTTTTAATCAAATTAAATGATTAAGCTAATTTTGATCAAGCGCACCCTTAAGAGAGGGACGGAATCAGGCAAGTCCGCAAAGAGATAGAAGGGCTAACGTCTGTCCTTTCGAGGGATCGATCCGGCAAAGGACCGGCCTGGACAGAAGCGTTTAATTAAACCCCTGTTGAAATATCGCCGACATGTAATAATAGGAGGGGAGGGGGGTATGTCCTGTCCGGGCCCGACCATCCTCCACTCCGCCAATTGACGGATCTCTCCATGTGGGTCCTCCCTCAAGCAGAGGATGGGGGGGGGGGGCAGTGTTCTGGCTCTGGCAGGCCCCTCTGTAGAAAAGCTACGACCCGAATAATTGGGGAAGCCACCAGATCTTTGGGGAACTACTGTGCCGTAACTTTGCACAACCGTCATGTTGAAAATGGAGGGCGAAATCTTAAACGCGTGTTTGAAAATGTCATCTACTAAATTAAGATACTGTTGGTTGGATTTACAAGTTTTATTTGTGTGGCTGGCTCCAGTTGGCCCAAGTAATGTTAATTGAATGCCTTTAGCGGACTCAGTTCGGGAGGAAAGTTGGATGAATGGTTTGACAGGAATGGGTCGACTCTCAGACGGCAGCAGGAGCTTTAAACCTTTCTACCTGATACCTTAGTGAGACAAACCAACCGTAACAGAACTTAAAGTGAGTAAACAGTTTGCTGCTGGAGAGTTGTGGAGAGCCTCTCCCTCCCCCCTCTCACCCCCCCTCCACTTGACCCCAAACCTTCCCATCTTGTTTTTTCGGACAATGTGACGATGGTTATAAAGTCGTCTTAACAACCATCATGCTAACCATTTTAAAACACAAGCTATATTTAAATAACAGTGTAAAATATATTAAAATAATCTAGGTTTATGTTTTTGAGTTGGTTGATATTCATATGGCTCGAGTTGCATTTTTATCAATTTCTAAAAGACGCCAGCTTTACCAAAATACTTTGAACCTTACAGTAGCCCCATGGCTTCTTTGGTGCTGACTGACAGCTGAAAGCTTTGAAAAGCTACCAGACCAAATTATGTATCCCTACGCCGAACCATATGATCTGCAAAAACATGTGTTTAGCAGCTGTCACTTCTGATGGTCAAAATTTAGGTATATACTTAAATGTTGACAGTCATAAGTCAACTGTGAGCTGTCAGTCAGCACCAAAGAAGCCACGGGGCTACTGTACATGAGCTGAAACTCGTGCCTCCATTTAAACTAAATTACACTTTAGTTCAATTTCTATATGCTATAAGTTAATTTGTAAAAACAATAATGGTAACTGTATGTATTATATTTTCCTGAGTCTGTCACCAAGGTTATTGTTCAGACATTGGTTGAGAAGGTCAGATTAGAGAAGATGCCTCCACATAAGCACGAAGAGAGAGTGGAATTGAACAATTGAATGTATACAGACAATCTGAGTGCACTGGGCGAGATTGGACCTCAACCTCTGTAGTCTATTATGAGACAGACAACCGGAATTATTGGAAAAGAGTTATTGGCGTTTAATTTGTATTTTATTCCTTTCAGTACCTTCGTTTGTTTGTTTGTTAATTTCTCTTACGGACTATTTTATTCAACCAAATAAAATAAAGCCCAACATAAAATGATAATACATCAATGTTTTTTGTAAAATAAAAAATATTTTAGTTCTTACTTAGACATTAAAAAATATCAAGAATTTGTAAACTTACTCTTAACAATAATAATAATAGTACAATTAATTTAAGTGGTAGTAAATGATGTATTTTGGTTCCCAAAATTTATATTTCATGTTTAATTTTCGTTTTAATGTGATGGAGAGAAGCAGGCTATTTAATTACTATAGGGTGCATCGGTGGCCACGTGGTCTAAGCCTAACGTGAGACTAGCCTAGCTTTACACTAATCGAGAGGTTAGGGCTTAGCTCCCGGCTTGAAGTAATTTCGAGTTTTGTTTAAATTATTCGTCCCTCTCTCTTTACGTGAACAGGGCCACATTTTCTTTCAATTTTACCCTCCTCGTCTCTAGCCCCTCGGCGTCAATAATAGCAATATAGCCAAATGTCATAAGATAATTTAAATAAGGCATCAGCTTGAAAAATTAAACGTATAGTCCAATCTTGATAGGACGTTAAAAAAAACTAGATCTTCTTTCACATATTCAAACTTAAGTCACGTGACCTGACACTGTCCCTTTTAATAAATTATATATGACATATGACATAGCACTAATAATATAGTAAAATATATTCAATGATTACAGCAACCAAAAGCCAGTATTTTCTAAAAGGCTGTTCTTGTTAGAACTGTTACTTTGCTGTGCTACCCTCGTAGTCTATTTTACCTCCCGTTAGCCTCTTGCTCTTGATAGTGTCTACCTCCCGTGAGCCCCTGCTCTTGATAATATCTCGTAGCACCCTTGATAGTAGCTCTTAGCACCCTTGATAGTAGCTCTTAGCACCCTTGATAGTAGCTCTTAGCACCCTTGATAGTAGCTCTTAGCACCCTTGATAGTATCTCGTAGCACCCTTGATAGTATCTCGTAGCACCCTTGATAGTATCTCGTAGCACCCTTGATAGTATCCCGTAGCACCCTTGATAGTATCTCGTAGCACCCTTGATAGTATCCCGTAGCACCCTTGATAGTATCCCGTAGCACCCTTGATAGTATCTCGTAGCACCCTTGATAGTATCTCGTAGCACCCTTGAAGAGTCCAAGCCGGCAAGTTCTCCTGAAAGCTCAGTCTCACAACGGTCCAGTGTAATTAGCTACCTCTCGCCACGGTCCAGTGTAATTAGCTACCTCCCACAGAGCCATCAGGTTGTCCTCTCCAAAGTCTCAACAGAAGATTCCTCGGACATCGACCGGCAGACTTCAGGAGTGTCTCTCTCGAGTTATTAACGCAACACTGACCATATCACCACCTCTTACCGTTGACAATCTAGGTTAAGTCTGCTTCACTTCCCAGATGTATCAGAGAGCGCGGTGAAGGGTCTGAACTGTGCTTTACGGTACAGTTTGTTAGAAACTCTGTTTGGACAACAAACATTCTAGCTCATGGCTCTCGTGTATTGAGTTCTACATGTCAAACATAACCTCTTTTATATACAACTACCGGTTATTGTTTATTAATAACACATCGACACCATCGCATAGACAAAACCTTATTTCAAGTTGAAGTACATTGGTTACAACGTCTACATATGTGTGATTTCTAAACAAACTCAACCACAATTATGTTAGTATTTCCTGAACAACCTAAACTAGATTCCAATTATTAAATTACTGATTGTCTAAAGAACAACAACCACATATTAAAACTTACTGAAGAACTACACGAAGCTTTAAATACATACAACTCAATTTATATTTAGTGAGACAATACTCAGCATTTTTATTAATAAATTAATTTTAAATGTTTTACCACGTGTGGTATTGACAAAATAAATGTATAAATAAATATAAATTGTCCAATTAATCGTATCATTCAATAATATTATATTTTAATGTATTTAAGACTATTTTGTTAACTAAAACTAATTAATTATATGTCTAGGTCAAATGATAGAAACAGCTAGGTGTTTTAAAGCTATGGCCTTTAAATGACCAGATATCTATGATAAAAATATGTTTCTCCGGAAAATAATAATTGGTTTAATTGGTGTTGTTTTCTCGGCCTCTCTCTACGCTGATGTGGAGGAACTCAAGCCACCTCCTCGTATCAAGCCGTTAGTTCATGACTGGCGTGTTCAGATGTACAATTTGAACACATATTGTCCAAGTTTTGAACACGTGAATGACCTCAGCCGTGGTAGAGGTCGTTGGAGAGTTTTACTTAACAATCTTTTTTTTTTTTATCCCTTTGGGGACAAATTGTAGAATTCATGAGGTAAGATAGTTGGGGGAAAGAGAGGGATGGAATTTTGTTCTACTATATCCTACTACCCATTCTGACTACCCTTGGGTAACACCTGACTTGGGTAGGTGATGTGGATCGAACCAGACGTCACATTGTGGTGTGGTTGTTTATATTAATCTAAAACAATAATTAAATTGATACCAATTGGACCATTTTACCTTCATTAAAAATACAACAGAATGGATGAATATTTTGTTTTAAAATGAACTAATAAACTCATCTCAATGTCCCCGTTATCAAGTGAATAACGTGAAACTTCATACCTATATAGGTTTTCTGGCTCGAAAGTACTCTAGGGAAAAAGCCCACCTCAGTTCACATGGCCGAGATTCAAAGCCCGGCCTTCCCCATTCCTTGCTTACCAGCCCGCACTCCCCAATATGTCGGTATGTCGTCAATAACATTTGTACTGAACGTACTAATTTAAACAACCAAACCAGGCTCTCTCTTGACCATACTAGTTGCGCTGATGATAGCTAAACGTTATTGGTGCAGGTCAAGTTTCTAAACGCGAGATATTAGTCGTATTACCAACACTCCAGCGAATACCTGATTAATTGATGGATCCACTCCAACTTGCAAGCGGTCTATGACGTCAGCAGTCGTTCCTAGGCGAGAGATGTGTGTCGCTACCCCTGATATTACACAGCACGGCAACCAGCGCCACAAAGAACAGCCGAACTCTGGCTCCCGGAGTCATGGTCGCTCTTTCACCCTCTCCTGCATTCAGATATTCTGAGAAGCCGTTCCTTTTATCTCTCGGAACCTTTATTCTTTTATCTATTACTTGGTCTTCTATTTTTAAAATCTAAAAGTATCAGTTGTTTTAAATTTTAGCAAATACTCGCATGTCTATTATTCCAACGCCTTTGCTTCCGTTAATTTCTTTCTTTATCTGTTTAAATAACGTTTTCAACAACAAATTTGTTTTGCTATCCTTATTTTAACTATAACGTTCTTTATATCTCTCTCTTTGTTTTGGTAAGGGTGAGAGGGGTATAACTTAGAGGAAATGTACTCGCATTATCTTGGCTGGAGGATAGGAAGCCTCCAAACTTCTCGTCGGGCAGACCAGAAGGAATGTACTTGACGTTTAGACCATGTGATCACTGAGACGGGTAGCTAATAGCTATTTTATCAAAATAGTACAATACATTTCTTTATCTTCATTCTAACAGTACGTATACTCAACATTTTTATAGTCATCTATAATTAGATTGATTAATTTGTTTGTTTTTTTTATCATGTAAATATCACAAGATTAATTTGTAGCACTTTTATCTTAATCGATTCTTTTAAACTCGTTCAAGTTAATTCTCAATTGTACTCCCACTTCGTCGGTGACCTGGCGGTCTAGGGGTAAGGTGTCAGACTTCTGTGCTGGCGGCCGGGGTTCAATCCTCGGTCCCGGCACAGATTTTTGTGAATGTGGGGAATGCCAGGCCTCCACCGTGGTTCGGATTCCACGTTAAACTGTAGGTCCTCCATTTCATCTCACATTCACCCCACCATTACACATCAGCGTAAGTGCGTATAACCCGAACGGGTAGTAAGACGCGGTGCTAATAATAATAATAATAATAATAATAATACTCCCACTTGTAGTTGTTTTGATTATATTTATTTCACACAAACATATACCTGTAATCTTCCCACTAAATTATTAATAACAAGACATAGTACTCGTATAATCCATCGAGGTAATTTTACTCTCATTATTTAAAAAAAAACTTTATCTAAGATATTTAATATGTACCTACTTTCTGAACTGACTGATTATATCAGCATGTGAGAATTTCTATGAGCGAGAGCGAAAGGATCTACCATTGCAGGCAAAGGTATTCTTAGATACCTTCCAGTGATATTTTACAAACCACAATCGACACAGGACCGACGGCTTTACTTCCCATTCGAAGGAAGTCGTGCTACGGATTTTTATTGCCCGAGGAAAATCCATTTGTCTGGGTTTGAACCCACGAACATCCTGGTTTTGAGGCGAGAAAACGACTCCAAAACCACCAGGGTCAACTTAACTATCGATCAATGTGATGTGTGTTTATCGACGTTAGCTATCAAAACGTACTCTCAGTGATGGAATGTTGTTTCAGATGGCAAGTTCCACTTACTGCCGACAGGAGAGCTACTGGTGCACAATGTGGAGTTCAGCGACCAGTTCCCCTCGTACCGGTGTAGGACCATGCATCGTCTCACGAGACAAGTGGTCGTCAGCTCGCAGGCCAACGTGAGACTTACAGGTATATTAGCAACATCCACCTTCTGCCTTTCACCTGTTCCACTAACTAATGTATTAAACTGTTTTATGAAGTATAAGTATAGCACATAGGTAGAACATAGGTAGCGCATAGGTATTGCATAGGTATGGCATAGGTATCACATAGATATCACATAGGTAGCACATAGGTAGAACATAGGTAGCGCATAGGTAGCACATAGGAAGAACATAGGTAGAATATAGGTATCACATAGATATCACATAGATATCACATAGGTAGAACATAGGTAGCGCATAGGTAGCACATAGGAATAACATAGGTAGCACATAGGTAGAACATAGGTAGCGCATAGGAAGAACATAGGTAGCACATAGGTATCGCATAGGTAACACATAGGTATCGCATAGGTATCGCATAGGTAGCGCATAGGTATTGCACATGTATCGCATAGGTATGGCATAGGTATCGCATAGGTAATAAACCAGCGACATATGATTCTACTTCTACCGTAGTCCTGGAAGTAGTTATAGTAGAAATATTATTATTGGTATTCAGAAGCTATTTCCATCATTCTGCAAACCATCCTCGATTATAAAAAAAGAAAAGTTCTGCCTTGAAACAATATCCGTAGTATGTGGAATAAAAGGCAAACTGTTAAATTAAAACAAATTGTGGAATTTAATTATGAAATGTTAAACCTCTAATGAAAATACCAATAACGTTTTGGAAAGGTCCGTGTTTTAATGTTTGCAGGCCTGTAAAGTTATTAATCAGGGGTAGTAAAGTTGCGATACTACCAGTCCTACCGAGAACCTTGAAAATAATGTTCTGTTTGACTCCGGCTTAGGCTACACTTTAAAAATTACATCTTGGGGAATTTTTTTTTTCATTTAAATTTGTGTGGGTGAATTTTGTACGTTCAAAATAAAATTAAGTAAATCACTTTAAAATAGTATATATCTGAAATTGCATTTTTTTTAAAAGAACATTTATAATTTATAATGTAAATATAATGTTAGTAAATTATCACTTAATCTTGATTTATCTCTGCACTAAATATATTAATATTGTAAAATGTTATTATTAGGACAGATATGTATTTGATTAATTATGATTTTCTAATTAATTTGTATTTTTAATATATTACCTACACTTTCTCCTATCAGTAATTTACGCTAACATTTATGTACTGCTAATTCCATGACATAATTTATTGGTAAAATATATTTCCAAATTGTTTATTTGATACTTTTCAAATAGGAGATGGTACCAGCCCATGACTTACAAATAAACTGAAACTAGAAGTCTAACACTACACACTCGGTCCTAGATAGTTATTACCTGTTAATAAACAAGAACATGTGAGTTATATAATTATAAGGATTAGTGAAGAAAGAAATATAAAAATATGTTTTTGATCTCCACGCTGATAATTACTATGATAATTATTATATTATGGGGGATGATATTATCTATCGAAAGTGACAGTTTTAGTTCAGTTAACTTTATGGGGGATGATATTATCTATCGAAAGTGACA
>CABEEJ010010779.1:0-13086 GCA_901482245.1 Timema douglasi | reverse complement strand
TCCTGACAGAGGTCCCCAACCTGTTAGTACCTCAGAGCACACTCACAACTAGCGGTAGTGTGTTGGGCACCAATCACTAGCTCCCGCCAAGCTCAGAGGTCAGCCTCAACGCTATACACATGGTCGGTCAACTGCCAGGGTAAGTTTCCATCAGCTGTTGTGACGTTACATGTGGTTGTGGGTAATACTCAAGGTCGTAGCCATGGGGGTAGTGGTGGAGGGGGTGTTCACACCCCTCTAAGTTGGCAAATATAAATAAAATACTGCTTTATTCACGGCTTTAACAAGGCCAAAATAAAGATATAAGGCAATATTTAGCCTATCACCACAAATTTCGGTGCTTGGGTAAATTTTTAAAATTTATATTTATTGTGTGTTTATTCAGGTAACAAAGGGCCATGTCAAGATATTTACCAAGGAAATAGGAAGTATTAGCGATTGTGATTGTTCCGAGTAAAAGTACACTTTGTAAATAAGCCCTAAAGAAAGAGGAATGAGAGGGAGGGGAGGCTTTCAATCACCAACTTCTTGAGAACAGCATTTCTGGAGATAAGAACAAATTTGATTTTTGTGGGAAAAGTGAAAGAACACAATTATTAGCCAATAACATTTCAGCTGTGGCCAAAAAAGTGTCGGGCGAGAGGTTGGGCGGGCGCCATGGTGCCCGCGGGCATAGGGTTGGGGACCCCTGAGTTACACCATAGTTAAACCAGGCTATAGCTTATCCCTCCTAGCTAAAGGCCGTTATTAGGGAATGTGATAGCTGACAGAATAATAAAATGGGATGAATTACAACTAGTTGTAAGCAAGATAAACATGTTAAAACAAGATTGTTAATCTGGACATGTTGTTCAGAGCTAGGATTACCAGCCCTGAGGTTTGGACAGTACACACAGTCCATAAAAAGGCGACCTTAAGGTAGGAGTGTGGGGAGCGAACTTTAAAATAAAGTATTTTTGAAGTTTTTAGATAAAAACATATTCTTGGACAAAATGAATAAAATATCGCTCCCGTAGAAAGAAGATATATTTTTTCTTTATTTGAAGTGTAATAATATAAATTTGGTTCAGAAAGTGTACGTATAATATTCTTAATTCGACTTCGTTAGCATCATCATAATCATCGGGTAAATTAGTGTGTGAGTTGTGCTTTACTAAAGCAATTCGCCAACTTCTTTGTGTTACACTCTTCAAGCGTCGTAGGGATGTACCTTTTTTAAGTTCTTTTACGTATACGTTTTTATAACGTTTGACTGGACTGCTGAAAATATGACGCAACAAACACCTGAATTGAAGGAAGAATGTATATCAGAGTAATGTATTTTATAATACATAAACGGTTATAAAATGGATATAAAATGTGAAGAACACCCATCTCGTATTCAGTTAGACATATAAAATGTATCTAATAACACCTGGTATATTGAGCCACTTGAGATAGGTCAATTATACTCACCATACACTTGTAAATTGGGTACATAAATATAATTTTACATACCAATAACTTTGGCTTGTTCTCGATCAACATAATGTGGAATCGACTAATTTAATTACATTTCATTCGAAAAAACCATTGAAATAAAATTATAACTTTCCCAAAAATCAGGCAAACTTCATTTGATAGGACATAAAATAACATCGTTATCTACTCTAAACTCAAAGTTTACAAACAGAATATATAAAAGTGTAATAATGAGTAAGAAATGATTTTTTTTTTAAAAAGAGTAATATGTTATTTTTAAACGAGAGACTAGCACTTGTATTGCTAATAAACTAAATAAACTGTGTTACAATTGAGCAGCACTAGCTTATATCTAGATTAAAGTATTCACTGACGGCCTCTGGAGTGTGATATACGCGGTCGCTCAGGGTGCGGAGTCGAGAGTGGTGCCCAACTTGTATAAAGTTTATTTTCACTCGCTAAGAAGTTATATATTTTGATTATAAACATAGGTTCTAAGACTATATAGCCCAAACTATGATTACATCACTCTGCATAATTCAGCAACAAAGAGATCAATAAAGTCATTAGTACAAGAACTGTGGAATCCCAGGTTGAAAACTTATTGCGCGTCATTGATTTGATTGATAAGGAAAAGCTTTTGAAGCTAAGCTCCAGAATATTGTCCTCACGTACCTAGACAATCGTCAATTAATCAACAAATACCAACGATCTAACCACCCCCTACTGATCTCATAACAGAGTTATCCTCACTGGTTGTTTCTATCCCACCTCTTGTTTCCTGCTTTTACTTTCTATGATTAGTTTTGGAACTGACCATGAACCAACTTGTCTAGGTAAGACGAACTTTATTTAAATTGTAGCACTTAAGTGTTCAAAGTACTTATAAATATAAGTATCTTTTTACCTAAATGATGTTATAGATAATATTCGAATAAACAACTTGATTTTCTTTAAGTTCACTCATAAATAATTATCTATTTTAGTTTTTAAGTTTATATCATGCAACTAAGCATAAAATAAAATTACAACTTAGCATTTAGCAATACTTGTGAATATCATATTTATAAAGTACTTTATATGAAGACAACAATAATGCTGGAATATTAATTTGGCACACGTATACTACTTTAGATTCAGTTATGTGTTTTTATAAATAATATTAACGAATAATACTGGCAATAATACTAGACAAACAAAACCTATTGTAGTCATTAAAAATAAAGTGTGTTAATATACATTTTTATCTTTGTATCAAATTTACATTATTGCTAAGGAAACATAAAACATAGAAATGAGAAGAAATGTAAAAAAAAAGTCAGAGAAAAATGTATTCTATTATTATAAGTGAAATACATTCTCTGCATAGTGTGGATTTCTCCTAGCATATTGATAAAAAGGTTAAATGAGTTATCATAGAAATTCTAAATTTTAAAAGCATTTCTATCAATTTTCCGTTCGAATCCACTTTAACGATTTACCTAAATCGAGTTCATCATTCTGAATATTTTAAGTTGTTATATCCACATAGATTGCACTTTATTTACAATACGATCAGGGTTTTAAATCCAGTTTAGGTGTACCAAAGGTCGCTTTTCATTAAAAGTTGAATTTACTCACACTCTATATGCAAATAAGGCTTCACTTGTTCTAAATTACATCTTACTCATCCCAAACTCTCATTTGTGAATAGTAGAACTGTAGTAAGACACGGTGGTAAAATAAAGACAGTTGTATTTTCCGAATGTGTTGTTCTACAATGTACTGGAATATTAAGAACAACATTATATTTTATCATCCATAGTTCCAGCCTTAAAAGTAGTAGTATATCCTATTTTATTATGAAGATTAATACAACACTACATTTGGCCAAGTGGTCCTATGGTGCAAGAAATATTACTGATGTGTGATTGAAGGTCATATTAAAGTTGTGTGTAGAAAGGGTAGTTTATATTCATTTGGCGTCCCCCCCNTGTGTGTAGAAAGGGTAGTTTTTATTCATTTGGTTCCCCTCCGCCTTACACATTGCAATTAAATTTCAAATTGATTAAAACCTCCTCGTTCTGGTTCGTCAATTAAAGATAAGTTTATAATACAAATACCTATCAGGGAAAGTATCGTAAAAACAAGATTTAACAGTTGGATCATGATCAAATTTTATTTTATTGTTGAGTGGAAAATTTCGAAATCATTAAATTAATTTTTTTCTTCTTCATGAAATTTGCATCATACTCCTTGTTAACTTTGTTGAGAATAATTTTTTTGTATTGTATTTCCTTCCTGCTTACAGTTTAAAGAAATGACCTTAATTCATTGGCAAATTAGTACAAATTTCAATTTTACATATTCTTCCCTCTATATATGCAATACAATATTATTCTCTCTGAGCCCTCCTTATACAAATTTCAATTTTAGATTTCCTCCCCCCTCCGTGTACTTTAAAATAACCTTTTACCTGAACCTTTTAATACAATTTTCAGTGTTTCACATAAATACCTCCTACATGTTCAAAACAATTTCCTCCTTTACCCGCGCTATTAATAGAATCTACTTTGATTGAAGTCCCACAAGTTCAATTCAATGACCTACAATCACAACCAGATTAGTAAAATTTTAGAATTCACATATACAACCCTCACGAAGTGCAATAAAATATGCTCCTACATGAACATTCTTAGTACAATTAAAACTTTTACATTTTCTTCCTCCTTGTACAACACAATTTCCTCCTACATCAGCACACTTTGTACAATTTTCAGTTTTACATTACCTTCTACCACCATGCGCAATACAATGTTCTCATACTTGAGCATACTTAGTACAATTTACAGCTTTACCTGTCCTTCCTCCTCCAAGTGCAATACAATGTCCTCCTACTTCAGCATACTTTATACATTTTTCAGATTTACATTTCCTTCCCCCTCCATGTAAAACCCAGTTTCCTCCTACCTGAGCACTATTAATATAGTTTTCATATTTACATTTACCTCCTCCAAAATGTGCTCTACATTGTCCTGCTACCTGAGCAAGCTTAGTACACTTTTCAATTTTACATTTCCTTCCTCCACCATGCGCAACACAATGTCCTCCTAACTGAGCAATCTTAGTACACTTTTCAGATTTACATTTCCATCCACCTCCATGCGCACTACAATGTCCTGCTAACCTAGCATTTTTAGTACAATTAGAAGTTTTACATTTTCTTCCCCCTCCATGTACCGTACAATTACCTCCTACAAGAGCAGTCTTTGTACAATTTTCAGTTTTACATTTCCTTCCCCCTCCATGTACAACACAGTTTCCTCCTACCTGAGCTCTATTAATACAATTTTCAGTTTTACATTTACTTCCTCCATCATGTGCTCTACATTGTCCTGCTACCTGAGCAAGGTTAGTACACTTTTCAGTTTTACATTTTACTCTACCACCATGCGCAATACAATGTCCTCCTACTTTAGCATACTTAGTACAATTTTCAGTTTTACATTTACTTCCTCCACTATGTGCTCTACATTGTCCTGCTACCTGAGCAGTCTTAGTACAATTTTCTGTTTTACATTTCCTTCTACTTCCATGCGCACTACAATTTCCTCCTACCTGAGCATTCTTAGTACAATTTTCAGTTTTACATTTTCTTCCTCCTCCATGTACAACACAGTTTCCTCCTAACCGAGCACTATTAGTACAATTTTCAGTCTTACATTTACTTCCTCCACCATGTGCTCTACAATGTCCTCCTGTCTGAGCATTCTTAGTACAATTTTCAGTTTTACATTTCCTACCCCGTCCATGAGAAAAACAAACTCCTCCTTTCAGAGCATACTTAGTACAATTTTTAGTTTTACATATCCATCTCTTTCCATCTGCAATACCATTTCCTCCTTTCTTATTAAACTTTTCCAATTTATATTTGGTCTCACTTGCTTCAGTTGATACACAAAATCCTCCAGGTTTAGGGGCTTTACTTGATATGATTTCTAAAGTATCTTTATATTCTTCACCTGTTAAATGATTATCTGAACAATTTTGTATTTTATATAAACCTTCACCAAAGGATCTTTGGTGTTCTTTACGATAGCTTGTTTCATCAGAATTTAAAAAAGATGTTTTATATTCTGTTGTAAATTTTTCCTTTGATTCACAACATGATATTTTTAGTAAAGTGTTCCTGCACTCTACTTTCTTGTGTAGGGCATTAAAAGATAAATCTTGAATCTCATTAACACATTCAATATTCAAATTAAAATCAGAGGTTATTTGTGTAAGTATGTTTGACTGTAATATTTCACTTGACAATGTGTCATGACCTTGTTCCAGTTTAATCTGCAAGTACGAATGAAGCAAATAATAAAGTTATGATTCAAATATTTTAAAAATATATATCAAATTAAATTATAGCACCACGTATTAATACTCTTTCAGGTTAAATGCTTAATTACATTAATCGGCTTAAGAATCAGGAAGGTTGAATATAGCGGAAGTGAACCCAGATTTGTATCGAGTGAAAGTGGAAAACCATTGAGGAAAAACCAACCTCATTTTGCCCATCCGAAATTATAACCTCGATTTCCACGTCCTCGGAAGATTAGTTGAACATGAAAGTAGCGCGGTAACTAATTGCGTCCCAAAGACGGGTCTTCACATATTTTAGACTGGTTGACAAATTAAAAATGAACACAATCTAGAACTTTTTGACATTTGGTTTAGTGTACCAATGCTCCAGTGATACCACAGCAATGTCTAAACGAACAATTAGATACGGTCATTTATTACAATTTGTGTGTGTGCGACTTTTTATCTTGTAATAACAGTTACAATGACCATTTTATAACTTAAAACTGAATAGTAATTTCTAATAAAATGGTTTTCTTAAAATAGAAATATTTAATCAGGATTATATACTTGTTTGTGATTTCAATAAAATACTAAGACAGAACTACAAAATAAACATGTGTGAAACCAGAAGTAGTAATGATATCATATGTTTTAAATTTTTTTTCCAAAATGGTTTTCGGTGCTAATGCGGTTATGGTTCCTTTAGATATAACCTTTCTAGGCCTAAAGCCATTAGCGTAATTAGTAAATAAGTGTATAGGCAGAACAAGTATTAAGATGGAGTAGTAGAAAGAAAAGTTAAAATTATAGCCAAATACCTCAGATTTGACCACCGGAGTGAAGTGGTCTATGTTCGAGTCCATAATTCCGAAAGTAGGAATCAAATAACTTAATTTCAGTCTTCACAATTTCATCAACAGAATTTGAAGTGTCAGACTCGTCCTACAGATACAGCACAAATCAATATTTCTCATTAAAGACATACAAAATGGGCCACATATATATTATATAAAGTGATTGCGTCAGTATGAAGTAAATGTTGCTTTCAAGGTGTTTGTGTGTGTGTGTGTTTGTGTGTATCACAGGTTTCTGAAAGGTAAACCTTTCAGTATTATACAGGGTTAAGTAAAGAAGCTTGGTATTTGGGGCTCATAAAGAATTAGAACTACTCTTTTGAGGAAAGCATTGCAGCATAATCATGACTCTAATAAAATGTTGTGCCCGCATAATGATGAAGACTCTAAGTTTTCAAAGGTTAAATCGCATTAAATTTTACCACCTTATAGTTATTGTATAGGTCGAAGTGATTCTGTTGAGTTTACACCCCAAAGCCAAGTAATGACTTACCCTGGGTTTTTACCTTTGTGAATAATTTTAATCTTTGGAATTAAAATACAAAAGAAACTTCAACTTGAGATAATTATTAAATCCTGAATAGATATATCTGGAAGTTTGTTACGAACACTGTAGGTATGAACCTGAAGGATCAGGAAGAAATAGGCAGTTTTAGGTGTCCGGATAAAGACACGAGAGATAGCAAATTTCACCTAAACAAACTTTAAAAATACTTAAATATTTGTGAGTTTGGAACAATTCAAATTCAAAAAGTGTAACTTTTCAGAGTATAAGAAAAGAACTAAGGAAATAATCAAGCAGAAAACACATAAGTAGTATTAGCCATGGTATATCTGATTTATTACCTGTCACTTTGAGCCACGCCCCTTATAGTGACTGTCTTGGTGACGTCTGCTATGGTGACAAAGAAATGCCGTTTTGGTCCGACTGTGTGCAGACGTGTGTAAACTTTGAGTCCAGCATGGACGATTTTAACATTGTGGTGAAAAAACTTTTCGGCGTGTGGAAATTGTGTCCGAGTGATAAAAACATTCAGATCTACCTGTCTATGGACGAATTAAAAACTCTGTACAATTTTGAAAAATATATCACACGACATGTAAAATATCTAAATCACCCTAATGTATCGATGTTCATAGACAATACCCTCGCCTCCAAATCTTTTGTTGACCCACCCGATCCTATACCATATTTTGACTATCTATCACTGTTTGACGATCTTTGAATTTTTATGGATAACAATAATAATAAGCTGTGAAATATATATATATATTTTTTTTATTAAATGTGAAAAAAAACCTTTTATTTATTTTTTAATTTCTAGCAATATTTCCCTCTCATTTAAATTATGTAGTAAGAGCAATATGATGTCATAATACAATAAATGCACCTCCATTCAAATCTGATGTGACGTCTAGATCAAATGCAGGCTGACGTCACTATATCAGCTCCAACCACAATTAATTAGCTTATGACGTAAACACACAATTAATTACGTCACTGACTTAATTCATTCAAATCTGATGTGACGTCTAGAGGAAATCCATAGTCTATCTTCTGACGTCACTATCATTCTACCCGACGTCACTGGCTCAGATCATAAGCTCAGAGCGACATACGGGATTGAAACGTCACCATAGCTGACGTCACCAAGACAGTCACTATAAGGGGCGTGGCTCAAAGTGACAGGTAATAAATCAGATATACCCTGGCTAATACTACTCACATATATAATATTACCTACATACAAATAAGTCTCTCCATAGAACATTGGGTTCCATTACTATACTCTAGCAGAAGCTGAAAATGCTAATAATGTACCGATTTATAAGGCAATAAACGATTATGTCTATAGGTGAAATTTATTATACACATTTAACATGCCATACTAGTTGTGGTACAAAGTGTACTTGACTTGGCAGACTTAGCATGTAAATCCTGTACTCCTTATTAACTCTTGCCCTACAGTCCTATCTGTAAACCCCATGACTAAACATTGCATCCCACCAGTCCATAAAGACACGCAATTAGTCGGTAGGAATCTTTTTACCATCATTTAGTTTAAAGACTATGTAGAAATGTATTTATATTAAAATGAAAAACAGGAAAATCTTGCCGATAGTATCTAGAAGAAAAGAGTAGAGTGGCAGTTTATAAGCGTCAGTGGAAGAGGGAAGTGTTATCATAAAATAAACAAGAGACCGCCACATGGCAAACTATTTTTTTTTCTCTATATATATTATACATTGTTATTTGAAGGTCTTAGTGCTTAGAATGCTTCATTGTCTCAAGTTAAGAGACTACATTGTTTGCAAAATAGTATTGAAATAACAAATTTTCAATTTGGTTAAAATACCTAATTTTATTATATTTTAACTAAGAGAATAAAATTTATTTTTACAGTTATAAGTCAAATCTTTTATATATTTTTGAGAAATATATAAAGATTTCAGAAATGTGATGAACTTACTTAAATATTCCTTAATTCTTCTTTAAAAAACTAAGAGACTGAAATATTTTTTTTTCAATTGGGATGGATTAAATATTAATGCTGGTATATAATAAATTAACTATAATATATTTTGAGATATGTAAAAAAAAAATCCCTTCAAAATATATTATTTAAATATCCTAGATTTTTTTTAAAGAATCTATAAAATAAAATAAAAGTTTTACAATACAATGCTATAAATTTTTAGTAAAAATAATTAATTCCATTGTGTATTTAAATATTTTCAAAAGTTTTCCAACTATTATTAATTAATTTTTAATTCTTTAGTCCAATTTTAAAGGATTGTTTTTATAGTGATAAGTTAAATACTAAGGATTTAATGAATAGAATATCTACCTTAATTTGTTCTTTGATTGGAAGAAAGCCATCCCAAGGAGATTTCATTTCCACGTCTGTGGTTCGAAAATTGTGTGTTTCATAATTTATGGTATCTTTAAAATCTCCCACCAAACTGGAATCCTTAAAGAATTAAAAAACAAAATACATTTACTAATACAAATTAAATGTGTTTATGAAGCAAAGGATATACCAATACAAAAATTTGTGACAAGCTGCGTTTATAGTTAACATGTTCTGTGAACTAGAAAAAATTTCAAAGATCAGAGTCCAAATGCTAGAATTAATGTAAAAATCAAGTTAATATTTAAAATAAAATATCAATTGATTCCTTGGGGGGCTGCTTATAAAACAGAGTTTTTATAACTGATATTTGTGATCTATCTATATTTTATATAGTGACAAATACTTTATATTTACACATTTAGATTTGTGGTAATTGAAATAGCAATATATAGTCAAAACTTCATAGCCAAATTCTTTTTAATCATAGTATTTCTATATTTTTAGTGAGTGTTTTGTAATAATTATCAAATATATCTTATTAAAGTGACAGCGGTAGAACACATGAATTAATATGAGTATGTGAAAGCAGATCTTCTAACCTTTAGAGCTGTCATATGAGTTTCTGCCTATTAAAATATGAGTGCATCTTAATATTTCCTTTGCAAAGCCATTGGCTATTTAAAAAGATCAGCCATGAAAATGAAACAATCAGCAGAACATCAAACCTTCTACAGAGGTCCACAAGAAACCCCGGCTCTATGAGAAACCTGTAGTTCACTGTAACTGTAAACTCAGCTGATAGGATAGCTTATGAAACTGTTCACTCCACAAACTCATCCTCACTGAAAGAGTTGCAGGAGCCTTACATGGAGCAAAAAATTCTAAAGAAGGACTACAGTATATACTTTATGTGAAGTTAGACACGATCATGGTATACGGATATACACTTCATTAACATCTATTTCAAAATAGTTCAATAGTTCATAGTTCAAAATAATGACTAAAAAACTGAGAACCTTTGGCTTAGCGCGAAAAAGATCTTCCATTGATCAAAGTTGTACAGGAATCATCCAGACCTCGGAGGAATTCTTTACTTATAGTTTAACTCTCTTCTCTGTTTTAGTTCACACTATTAAATTAAATAAATTGAAACTAAAAGCTAAATAATTAATCATCGAGAGAAACAGGTCTTTTAAAGATTTTATTTTTTAACAATAAATACACTATCACTTTGGTACTTAGGCCTATGTTGTATTATTTTTGTGAACAATTCTAAACATATAGGGTGTTTATGGCCTTTTTAATAATATACTTTGGTAGCACTACCCATCTTTTATCTGATTTGTGATATTGATGCTGTTTTTTAAAAAAAATTCAAAATATTACATTTAATGTTAAACTTACATTTACAAACTAATACATTGAATCGATGTAATAATTTACATTTTTCTGTTGCAATTAAGACATAAAAATAATAACACCCCAACGAAACAGGAACCTGCTTCGGTGACCGCAAGATCTAAGGTATCAATCCCGAAATCCACTAGACTACAGATCGCAAAGGGGTATTGTGGTTAAAATCACACTTGGATGTACTGGGATAGGTTATTTCCTAAATGGTTTCCGCCTTGACTAGAGCAAATGTCGGTACATATCAGCAAAACTAAACCTCCTTTTCACCTAATTCACTAGCGTTACTGGTACATATAACATATGAGTATAAGCCGAGTAGATAGATACGGTTCTAAAATATAAAATGATTACTATTCAATCCACCAATTGGTCAATATTTAAGTTTGTATGTCTCTGTTATTTCGGTGTGTGCTGGTTAATCAAATTTATAAAACTTATAGATATTGTTGAATTTGTGTAATTGTAATAAATTGTAAATAAACAAAGTAAACAATTTTACAAGCTTTATTTTAAAGTTGTTGTTAACATTTACTCTGCTTTTTAAACAGTAGGGAATGATGCATAAGTAATTTATGATATAATTTAAAAAAAACTACAGACACAAATAAATTGAAAATTCAAAGGTAAAATTCAGCTATTATAGTCATTTGAAATTATTCTGTCCCATATTTTAGAACAACTGAATAAAATCAAAGTCGAAATGTAAACATACTAGCAACACAAGGTTGTTCCATGATCCCGTACGATATGGCGTTATTTTATACTATTTAAGTAAAATGGTTTCTTTTCTGAATATCAATTGAGATACTAATTTATTAGGAAATTTGGAAGGTTAAGTTACGCTAGGTTTGAAAGTAACCTTAATTTTATATTAGCACATAATTTAGCTTTAAAATTTATATTATTTTATTTTAATATTTGACTTTCAGATGAGTGAGTTACAAAGTGTATCTGTTCTCGTTATAATTTTTATTATGTTTTAATTCAGGTCTAATGCATCCTTTTGTGAGTTTTTTGGATGTTAAATCGTTAGTGAATGTGCAGGAGTGTTTATGGTCAGATCAGAAAAGATCAACATTTTAAAGATTCCATTTGTTGTAAAAATGAGATTGTGTTCATTGCACAAGATTATCGACCAATAATCGGATATACTATATTCAAGTAACGCTTCGGTAGTGATAGTTAACAGATTTTTCAATAAAATTAATTGTTCCTTGGTCATTTGGTGGAGTTTGGTTTTTAATTTTTCACTAAAGCAATGTTTCGTAATAGTTTTGAATTTGGTATCACGGGATTTACCGCAATTTTTTTTAGTGTATTGATAGTATACATTTTTGTGATTTTTGTGGTTTATAGAGAAAAATAGACCTAAAAGGTATGGGTTCTTTGGTTGCTTCCCCACAAAATATTCTAATGCTTTGTTTATGTTTTATGTTAAATATTCAAGAACAGTTTGACTTGTGTTTAAGAAATTAAACTATAAACGAATATAATAGAGAACTGTTTTATTTATTTTGGCCAAAAAGTTTTTTTTTCTATAAATCTACAAATATACTAGCCTTAGCTTTAATTTACTTTAACTACCCCAAAGGCAAAGTTTTTGATATCTCACCTCAGTTTTAATTTCTGATTGTCCACAAGTATCAAACTCATCTTCATTCTGTGGCTCTTTCTTGATAAGTTCAACAATTTCCTGCTTCACGAAAGAAATATCATAAGTCTCCATTTTGAACTCAGATCACAGATAGCACATATAGATATAAAACTGGAACATTGTCTCAGTCAACGTTAAAATGTTGGCAGATCGGTTTCCTCTCAGGTGCTGCGACCTACAATTTATGTCAGTACTAGTTGGTCTATAAACCGTGGTAGAGATGGGCGATATATCACTGACTGTGATTTTTTCACCGATACCATTTGATCACTGATACTCTCAGTTACTCGATCTCAAAAGTATCGGTGATTGAGATATCAGTGATCGGAGATACTCGCATACTCGCAATATTCGCAATATTCACAATACTCGAGTTACGGAGCTAGTATTGCTTCTTTTTCTAGACACTCGAATAAATACTCGCTTCCCGGCCTTTGTTATTCTTTTATTTTTTATTTTCTACCAACTAATTGAGAATCGACCTTATTGACTGGCATGTTTTACGTGTTATTTC
>CABEEJ010010778.1:0-13088 GCA_901482245.1 Timema douglasi | reverse complement strand
CCAATATGGCCACGAGAGATAAGCTATTGCTGGATAGATAGGCGTGTGTAAGAGGTTTAGATATTCCAATATGGCCTCGAGAGATAGATTTTTCACGTATTTGACTTGCTTGTTGGAAGTGATCTAAATTCTAATAACTATATACTGTTCACAAAGGTTTCGTTTGTGCAGTTTCATAGAAAGTCATATTTTTACACCCTTGAAATATTTTAATATAATAATCAGTCTAGCTATCCCCTCTAAATTTAATGTGGTTACACTTCTTCTAAATATCCCTTCTAATTCGCTATCGCTTAGATTAAGCCGTTTATACTTTATTGGCGAGGAGCTTATAATTCGAATCCGTGTCGTGGGCTCTTAAGTTATTTTTTAATAAATGGTTTACCACTCTCCCTCCACGTGGATTTGAATACATTTCCTTTAATATGATTCCTTCCCAATAGGTGCATATAAGGTGATGGCTGACTTCGGTGGCCTTGAGGTAAAACGATCCCCTCAGGACCCAATGTTCGTCCGTTCTAACCCGGCCGGTATTGACGGATATTTTTTGAGCGATAAAAAAATGTGTAATACAATTTTCTTCGGAGAGGAAGTAAAGCCGTCGGTCCTATGTCAACTGTGGCATGTGAAAGAAACCTGGGAGGTATGCGAAAATACCTTTCCTGGAAAAATTAGTAGGGCCTTTTGCTCTCGCTCATGTTCTGATAGAATTAGTCAGTTCAGAAAATACACGTTAAATACTTCAAAATAAATGAAAAACATATGGTGATAGTCTGAATGGGTGATAAGACGTGGTGCACAAAAAAACCCAATGATAAGCCACATTCGGAAAGTCGTCCTCTAATATACTCGGTTGAGGTTTGAGCCTTAACCTCTAACCACTATATATCACAAGCCTCATTCCCTAAACAACGTGACCATGGTGGTGGGTGTCTGGTTTTGCAAGAAAATCAATTTCTGGAACACCCACTCCCTCTAAATTAGTTCATGCTGTTACTTTTGACAGGAGTGGCTGGATCGAGGTAATCGAGATGAAGACTTATTTCCGCTCCCAGAGTAATGACTCATCTTGCGAACATTTTCTTATCCGATAAAACACATCTTCCTGCTATGTGCGAAGCCCTGCAACAAATGTTGCCGTCAGAAAGGCGAGCTCTCTTGGTGAGGCAACTCAATGAACCATTGACCTTCAGCAAAGGTATGACGTCACGGTGTGGGCAATCAACGATAAAATGGACACTGACAAAATGCCAGAAGAGCTTGAAAAATGGTGGTTAAAGTTAGTGGTCCATCACTTTGACGGGATTTATCGTATAGCCAATGAACCATTTTATAAACCAACCTTTGACCTTTACTTTGGTGTTCAGGGCAAGAGCGCACTCAGAAGAGGGATCAAAAGGGGCATTTGATCATCAGACTTTAAAAAAATTGTTGAGAAATGGCTACTCCAAATATCCTCTAGAGCAGATGATATTGTAACATTAGCTTGTACGGTTAATATCAAATTGTTACTACCCGCCCCAAATAAACCTATAAAAATATACATCTTGCAATATAAATAATAACAAGACTAGCTAGTATACTACCACCCCAAATAAACTTATACTCATAGACATCGAGCATTATTAAATATCTCAATATTACTATGTCTGATAAAGGTGCTCTACTCATTCGTTGTATCTTCCGGACTAGCGTGACTTCCATAACCTGCCTGTTCACTCCAAATGGTAGAATGAAGAGAAGTTCTAAACAAGCTGTGGATGATGCAGTGACAACATGTTCCAATAGAGGGATCCAGAAATGCTCTGATTGGGCCGACTGAGTTACAGGAGGACCACTCGTATTCTTGAACTTGTCTACGTGACCTAATGAACGTAGCTAGAGTCTGCAGACGCTCACCATGTGTCTGGTGTTCTAGTCTTGGAAACAAGTCAAATGGATTTACAACACACCAAGAAACTGGCGGACAAGACTCAAGTGACGTAGCATATCCACCATCTGCTTGGCGTGTGACATTATATTACTAATAATCAATTTCCTTATAAGGAAATCTCCCACCTACCAATCCATAAACTAGACCTAAATATAGCATTGAAGACTATTAAATCTGACACTTCCACGAGAAGTTCTATTCAGGACTAGAACATTATTTAGCCAGGATGGCTATAAATATTTATATATTATTGATTATATAAACTTTATATTTCAACTATGAGTTTGATTATTTTGAACACTTAGGTTTATTGTGTAGTTGAAATCAGTCAGTGTAGGCATCTGTAATTTTTGCTAAAGATTTTATTTTTGAAAATAAATTCTGTTATGGAACCCTTAATGTTTCCTATTGCCGCTTGGGCGCTAGTACCTTTGTAATTTCTTGAAATATTCGGGTAGCCACATTTTTTTAAAAATTCCTTTTCTTGCTCGAAATTTTGTAGTTTGAATATTAATTTTATTTCTCGTGTGGTTACCAGTAATTGTTTAAGTTCTTCAATTTGATAATGTTTCTTTTCTAGGTTATTTTTGTAGACGTATCTTCTTCAGAGTAAATATTAAAATAACAATTTTTTGTTGGTTAATAAGGTTTTGACTTTAAAATTAACCGATTCATCTAGTGATAAATAACAAGTATTCTCTAGTAACAATGCTTTGATTTCTATTTTAATATTAAATATTAAAATGTAAGAATTTTGTCGAATTCTTCAAAAGTGTCGAGGGTAATAGTCCCGCGAAGGTTTGAGTTTTAGTCGGGAAGTCAAATCTTTGTGCTAATAATATTTATCTGATTCGATATTTAAATTTAAATCTTGATCCTAAATTTGTTTTGTCTGAATTCACTGTGGTGAATCAGATGCTTTGTAAATTATGTATATTTTAACTTCCCTCCGATGCGAACACTGCAAAAGTTTGTTGAAGGAATAAGACTCCAGTGTGGTGTAAATGAAAACATATTCACATTGTTAAAGGAAAAAGTGCATCTGAAAATGAAAAAATTGTTAATGTGTCCATGGATGAAATGGTATTAATGTGCAATTTGTCATATGACAGCTCCACTGATTATATTATAGGATTTGAGGATTCTGGTGACAAACGAACACGAAAGATTGCGAACAGTGCACTTTTTATAGTAATTAATGGATTTTTTCCAAGATGAGACAACCGCTGTTATATTTTTTTACTAACGAAAATATGAAAGCTGTGGATTTGAAAAATATATTTATTGATGTTGTTGGCAAACATAATGCTGACAAAAGTTATTTATTTTGGACAAACCTTACGCGATAAAAAGTGTTGGAAATAACTTAGCTAAGTACAACATTGAACATAAGTTGGAAAATGCAGGTACTGGAATAGCTTCTTGGAAACACATTTCAACTTTGTATTTAAGTGACATCAATAGCAAGTACAAATTGGTTCCAAAACTGACAAAAATGTCTGAACTCTCAGGATGTTTGTGAATGAGTCATTAGAAGATAGCCTAAGTGACAAATATTTGTTGACAAGAAAAATAAATCAGGATAGTGTCGAAAGCTTTTTTTTTTCGGTAACCAGGCACAAAGAGGGATTCCGAAGCATTTTATTTCGACCTTTAATAGTTCAACGTTGAGTAAGCTATACAACTGTAACAACACCACAACTGGCCATTGTGAAAATGTGGACTGGAGACCATTAATTTTGGACATAAAATCTGCACACACACACTTAGAGTTTTTTCATTATTAAAGTCCTAAAATGAGGGCTGCGATTAGAGACAATCGTTAATAGCAATGATTTCTCAAGCGATTTGTGTGACCTTAATAGCATGTGCTATGTATTTGGGTATATTAAAAAAAAAAAACTTATTGCAGTCCACAAATGTAATAAATGCAAATCTTTTTTAACTGACGAAAGCAACAAAATATATACTCATTTCAAAATTATGATAACAGTATTGAATTTGGAAGTTAGAGATTTGCAAAAATAACGTTTTCACATTTTTTTTGGAAAATTGTGAAAATCAGTTGGCATGCGATTTTGATGAGTTTGCTCATAAAAATAAGTATGGGGCAGTGTTTGTCAAATAACTGGATTTCTAAGTGAATCTGCCAAGATACAAAAACTTACTCTCATTAAACTGTTTGTAAAGATTAGGCTATATTGTAACAAGTTACAAGTTAACGTTATACAAATGGGTCAACACTCACCAACGCCCGTGATGAGCAACAACACTAATTGTTATATTTTGCTCTAATTACGTATTTACTTTCTATTTTGTTCTAAATAAAACTAACTATGTTTATGATTGTTAAACTTCTTGTCTGGTTTTCCCAATACACTTCCAAAAATGTTATTCAATGGTAACAAGAGGTTTACAATATTACACTATGAAATTTAGTAACGAAATGCTTCAGTCCAAGCAAAGAAAAAAAACTAACATTTACATATTTGGGGTGCTGACTTTAAAAAAAAAAGTGTGATCATGACTGAACACAAAACTAAAATTAGATTTTTAATTACATTTTATTGCTGTTAGAATTTGCTATCTTTGTTTAAGCTTTATTATGCATTTAAGTTAGCTTACTTTTAGAACATATTATGTAAAGTAAATAAATAATTTTAAAATTCATCTTATTATCAGTGTGTATTTTCCTTGTCGTCCTTATGCACCATTCTTTTACTATTTTGATACTTCGATAAATAGTTTTGATGTAGTATTTAAACATAAAACTATTTCCACTAGTTTATAGGCCTATATTATATTTTGTAGAGTTACACATTATAATTCATTTATATTTTTTGAATTAAATTGGAAGATTTAATAGTGGTGTTCTTAAAAGGCTCAACACGATTATTGTAATTAATTTAACGCTTATAACCCGAACGGTTAGTAAGACGTGATGCTAATAATAATAATAATAATAATAATAATAATAATAATAATAATTTAACGCTCAACTAATATTAAATGCTGTACATTATCTTTCTAGTGATTTGTAAATTCTTTAATTAACGTTTCCTTTTCAAAGAAATTTAATATATATGAATAAATAACGTTTTAAACTGATATTCTAAGTGCAGAGCTATACAACTTAATGGACAGGTCCGTGCATCTGCCGGCGGGCCACTCGAAGCGCTAGCGTCGCGCTGGGTTGCACTTTTCACTACTATAAGGCATTCACGAGCTAAGTTTATCTGAATGACAGCTCAAAATGTTACTAGAAGTAATCCCTAATATATCACTACGCCAACAGCTGACATCTATCACTTTGGATGACTGTTTTGGATGACTGTAATGAAAACAGATGGTAATATATTAATGTGATAGTTAACCAGAGTAATTTAGGCCAATATTATTTATATATTTAAATGAGTTTGGACACAAAGTTTATCTATAGTTTTATTCCCTTTAAAAAAAATATTAACACCACTTTCACAAAAACTTCTAACGAACATAACTTCAAAATGGTGACTGACGAATTTTAAACCATATGATTGAACATAACGGCAAACAAGTTTTTTACAATGATGCGGACACGCAGTTGATGAAAATATTTTATTCAGTTAAATATTTCAAAATACGATAAAATAATAATAAAAGCATGTATTGTATGTAAAAATGACAACAATTTTCTGTTTTCCAAGTAAATACGATGCCTGTATTAAAAGGTATTGATGTGTGCACTATATTACACAAAATCAGTAACGTTCCAAAACGAAAATAAAAAAAATGAAATAGTATGAGAAAACTTAAGTTTACATTATTTTAAATGTAATATATAACAGGTAATTAAAGATCTTTACATTTACAACAAAACTGTGATCTTTTACAGGTGTTGGCAACCCAAAAGCTAAACATATGATTTTCGAACTGTCATCCAGGTAAAAACCTATCGGGAATGGAATATAGTAAACTTCGCAACTGTATATTATAGTAGACTGTAGTAATACCCTTCCTTTCCCTTTGCTGTTCGTATTCAGGAAGTCAGAGAGGACGGACCTGTCTCGTTCTGATTCCAAGTTGTATTATATATTCCATATGTAATTATTACAAGTAGATAATAAGTCAAACAAATTAAATTTAAAATAATTACAATATTTTATTTAATACAGAGATATTTATGTTACAATAATAACAGAAAATAAGAGTGTATTAGTGGATATCCGTAGATAATATTCCGGAATAGCACACGATGCAGCCCTCCTCCGCTGAGAAATTAACGAGGGAACATTTTAAATATACCATCGTCATCTTCCGCGGGGCGAGATTTCCGAAGTACTTTAACTGGCATCAAGGTGACCTGGCGGTCTAGAGGTAAGGTGTCAGACTTCTGTGCTGGGGGTCCGGAGATCAATCCTCGGTCCCGGCACAGATTTATCTGATTACCAAACCCTTCCTTCACCTCTGACAAGACATCTTGTGAATGTGGTGAATGTGGGGAATGCCAGGCCTCCACGGTGGTTCGGATCCCACGTTAAACTGTAGGTCCTCCATTTCATCTCACAATCACCCTACCCCCTGTCTTGGGGTCAAGTGCTGATCTCCAGACCCGATGTTCGTAGGTTCAAACCCGGCCGGGATTGACGGATTTTTTCTTGGGCGATACAAATTCGTAGCACAATTTCCTTCGGAGGGGAAGTAAAGTCGTCTGTCCCATGTCGACTCTAGCGTGTAAAAGAAGCCTTTGAGGTATGTGAAAATTCCTTCACCTGAAAAATTGGAAATACCTTTCACTATCGCTCACAGAAATTCTCGTGTGCTGATTTAATCAGTCGGTTCAAAAGTGCACGTTAAATTCCTCCAGTAGATAGGATAAAAACAACATAACTCTTAAGAGTTTGTTAATATTTCCCACCATATTTTACGACATGTCCGGGATATTCGCATTTAATTACGCTAATGAGTAAGAAAGGTAGAATTTAGAAGAATGTTTCCCGGATTTCTGTGGAGAGTGAGCTAAAACCCATTTAGGATCTTTGTTTAAACCTCGGTACGACCGGCCGGGACTCAAACTACTATACCTGCACCATTGTCAAACAAAAGCTATAGAAGATTGACGCCTTTGCCCGCGTGGATTATCTAATTAATTTTATACTTTTTTTTATATTCATCCTACTCTGTTTTCGATAATCTCCGTTTCATGATTTTATCTCGCAGATGTTATCGATTCTGGACTCTTCAAATACGTATAGTCCTGGATTAAAAAATATGGGGCAGCTATCATAAAATAAACAGTAGGCTGCAAGGTTTTGAATCACGCCAATTTTTACAAGAACACATTTTTACCTTTATGATAAATACGTTGATTTTTAAAAAGTTTGCAAAATTAGCTTTTAAAAATTGTTGTTTAAATTAGATCTTAAGGTATATAGTTATATTTAACAACAAAAAAAGACAATAGTTATTGTTTTTCTCTATCCTTCTTTAATCGTATTATTTAATGGGCACCTTCTAAAAGTAAAAATATGTTACAAATTCCAGATATCCACTAAGCAATTATTAATATATTTTTTTAGCTCCACGTCGGGTGACCTGGCGGTCTAAGGGTAAGGTGTCAGACTTCTGTGCTGGGGGCCGGGGTTCAATCCTCGGTCCCGGCACAGATTTATCTGATTACTAAACCCTTCCTTCACCTCTGACAAGACATCTTGTGAATGTGGGGAATGCCAGGCCTCCACCGTGGTTCGGATTCCACGTTAAACTGTAGGTCCTCCATTTCATCTCACAATCACCCTACCATTACACATTAGCGTGAATACGTATAACCTGAACGGTTAGTAAGACGCGGTGCTAATAATAATATAAGGTAGGGATAAGAAATTTGTAATATTGGCGTAACTGTACCCGCATTTGTTTGGAGTGAATGTGAGAAAACATTCCGGGATAAACAACACCCAACCGAAATTTGAACCTCGACCTATCCGTCACCGTAGCACCGGACAAGACGAGACGAGACGCCTTTGTATGGGTGACCGATGTGTGTCTATCGTATTTGTATCAGAAACCTTGGCCTACCCCGTCCTGCGTGGGCCCTACTGGTTCTATCCCACGCCTACCAACTCATGCAAAACACCGCGCGCAAAGGTGGGATTGGTTGGAATTATTCTCTGTCAAGGTCAAGAACCGACTTCATTAGAGGGCCACTGCTCACATAGGTTCCTTTTCAAAACACCCGATACATTTTTTGAAGGCTAAATAAATTACCTAATAATAATAATAATAATAATAATAATAATAATAATAATAATATTTAGCACCGCGTCTTACTACCCGTTCGGGTTATACGCTTTAATTACTAATTACTCAAATGGATTAGGAATCGGGAAGGTTGAATTAGAGGAAGTGAATCCGCTTTTGCGTGGAGGGAGAGTGGAAAACCATTGAGTAAAAACCACCCCCAGTTCACCCGACCGAGATCCGAACCTCGATCTCCCCGTCCTCAGCAGTCGAGCTCAACACGACAAGCGCGTTAGCCAAATACGCCACTGAGGCGGGTAATTACCTAATAATAAATTTGTATATTTGTAAATATTTATATATATATATATATATTTTTTTTTTTTAAAGTTATGAGAGACCTATATTAAACAAATTGCACCGTATCTTACTACCCGTCTGGGATATTCAATCTAAATGACGCTAAAGGCAAAAAAATTTAAAAGGATACCTACCCGCATTTGCGTGGAGGGAAATTAGGAAACTATTAGTGAATAAGACGCTCAGGGTCTCTCAGTACACCTGGGTGAGATTAGAACCTGGTACTCCCAGTCACCAGACTAGACGGAACTGGTGCCTTTGTCCGTGTTGCCACCAGTGTGTGAGGCAAGTTAGTTTGTAAGTCGTCTGGTGATATAACGCACGTTTGGAAAGTGTATGCGGGATATCTCGCTTTAACGGAATCCCTCCTAGGAAAGTGGTTAGTGTAGGCCTATCGATAGATAATAAGTTCACGTCAGACACAGGCCTCTCCTAGTCCCATGGCCAGAGTTTCTTGTGGTTTGAGAACTACAGTAGCCCCGTGGCTTCTTTGGTGCTGACTGACAGCTCACAGCTGACTTCTGACAGTCAACATTTAGGTATATACCTACATTTTGACTGTCAGAAGTGACAGCTGCTAAACACATGTTTTTGCAGATCATATGGTTCGGTGTAGGGATACGTAATTTGGTCTGGTAACTTTTCAAAGCCGTCAGAAGTCAGCACCAAAGAAGCCACGGGGCTACTGTAGCAGAAATTGGTGGGTCTGTTCCACGTAGAGTGTTCTTCACAACACATCACACACTCTGTTTCAAACAAATACTATCCCTCAGGAGAAGTTGAGGGGAAAGTGACATCTCTACTGTAATACCATAGTAATTATAATAATAATAATAATGGGAAATTAAAACTATTAAAACCTGCTTTGGTGGCCGCATGGTCTAAGGCGCTAATATCGCAATAGACTATACTGCCAAGGACGGGGAGATCAGGGTTCGATCCCGATCGGGTGTGCTGGTGATTTTTCTCCCTACACGCAAATGCGGGTACATTTTCTCTAAAGTCAACCTTCTTTATTATTATTATTATTATTATCACCGCGTCTTACTACCCGTTCGGGTTATACGCACTTACGCTAATGTGTAATGGTAGGGTGATTGTGAGATGAAATGGAGGACCTACAGTTTAACGTGGGATCCAAACCACGGTGGAGGCCCGGCATTCCCCACATTCACAAGATGTCTTGTCAGAGGTGAAGGAAGGGTTTGGTAATCAGATAAATCTGTGCCGCGACCGAGAATTGAACCCCGGCCGTCAACCTTCTTAATCCCTAACACATTAGTGTAGTTAGTGTCTTTGTTGGGATCTGTTAACATTGTGTGAGCTCCCTCGGGCGACGAGTACCACGTGGGCCACGTGTGGCTTCTTCTACCTAACTAGCATAAACCTAGCTCAGACACACCACCCAGCTCCCAGTCATTAATGTATCTCTGTGAAAGGGGGAACTCGCTTTCTACCCACTATAAATGTCCTTAAATTACGTAAGGTTTTTTTTCATGATTTTGAAACGTAAGGGATCGTAAAGCTTCCCGTTCTCCTCATACGTTTACGTATTTTTCTTACGATTTGTAAATTATATTATTTTAATAGTTTAATTATTTATGTTTTTATTATTTATATTATTATTAAAAAGAAAAGCCGGTAGTCATGTGTATTGTAATTAGCTATCTTTGTCTAAAATATTTGTTGGATATTTCAATTATTTCCATTAAACAATGAAAACTGGTGATTAAAGTGGGGTTAATCATTTAATGAAACTGACATATTTCAGAATTTTCAGAATTTTCAGATTTTCCTTTTATATATATATATATATATATATATATTGCTTCACTAGGCTTATAAACATTGATTAAAAAACCTTTTATATGATTGGTTCTTCTACCCCTCGTCCCTCTCGTAGAAAAACGCAAGAAAATACTAAACCTACGTTCCCCCCTCCCTCCCAAAACCCCAACGTAATTTAAGGAATGGAACACCGTATTATTACTATTACTGTGGTAACTTCCCATCTCCCGGCCGGTAAACCGGGCTAGTAGGACAGAGACAAGAATTTTCTCGAACCAACAATGACATTGAGGTCCGGATTTCTGCATTCTTCACTTGGCAGCACCAAAGTTAGGACAACTGAAACAGTGTTTTTTTTTAATTTTAGAAGAACTGTATAAACATATTTTGTTGAATAATATTTTGAAAACATGGCGAAACTGTCTCATCGGTCTCAATTCCCTTATCTTCTAATGGACACTGCAGAAAACGTATTTCTATTGAAACATCTGTTTCTAGCTACAGTAGCCCCACGGCTTCTTTGGTGCTGACTGACAGCTTTGAAAAGTTACCAGACCAAATTATGTATCCCTACGCCGAACCATATGATCTGCAAAAACATGTGTTTAGCAGCTGTCACTTCTGACAGTCAAATTTTAGGTCTATACCTAAATGTTGACTGTCAGAAGTCAGCTGTGAACTGTCAGTCAGCACCAAAGAAGTCACGGGGCTACTGTATATCAAATAGCCAAGCTGTTAGCGTTTCTGAAATCATTTTAATATATTCATACATCAAGTATGTTATCTGCAGCTGCCACTTTTTATAGATATTTATAGGAGTGTACGAGTATGCGTTTTTTTACTTTGAGTCGAGTTTGAATGAGAATGGGTTTTTTTTCCGAGTTTGTGTAATATAGATCTATATTTGTTCAAGAAATATTTCAGGTAGAATTTCTGTAATCGATTCATACATAAGCCATAAATAAGTACAAATATAATTTATTTTAAGAATTACATTTTTTTTTTGTGAAAAAATTTATACTCGCATAAATTTGAATTTTTAAATGAATCTAATGTAATAAATTGTAGGCCTGATTTTTTTAAAAACTAGACATAAGGAAATATTGAGGGACTATATTATTTGTTATGGAATAATATCTTTAAAATTGAATGAAATTAATCAAACTATGAAGAGTACAAGTATTCATATTTTTTTGAGTTTTGTAAAAATGATGGTGTCGATTTCGAGCAGCTATTAAAACTCGGCTCGAACTCACGTTTTCGAGTATTCGCACACCCCTAATATTATTGATAACTATATAAAAACACAGATAAATTAGTCGAATGTTATCAATATTGGCTGCAAAGATATAAATTTTGAAATTTTCTCAACTGTTCTTCCAACAATATAAAGATAAATGAGTATATAGACGCACCAATCCTATATATATAACTTTTGTTGTCAACACCCCTTTTTCTCAACTAATACAAAGCCTACAGCGATGAATAAGGTATCAGTGGATAGGATTTTCTACCTACTTCTGACATAGCATACTCAGTTTACGTTAAAACACATTGTTAATTTAAAATGTATGTTACTATATATATATATACACGTGAACGCCCTGAATGACTCACTCATCACTAATTATCAAACTTCCCACGAAGATAGAGGGCTGAAATTTGACACACGTGTTCCTTATAAGGTATTTAGGAAAAGTAAAGATGTTTCATTCCTATGTTTTGTGATTAAGGGGGTGAAATCGGGGTAGCTACCCTAAACAACAATATTGCTTTATAAACGCTTTTTAAGCGTTTAGAGGGTGATAATCCGATAAATTTGTTCTAATAATACCTTCGAAAAAAATATAGCAACTATTTTTAAGCCCGTAGAGAAACTCCCTCATGAGAAAATATACATGGTCACCTCCACGCGGTGTTTCTCGGGTAGCGCTAAGAACCATGTCATTAAGATTCAAACAAGAATTCTTCATCTTCATCGAAAGTAAATAATAACACAATATCCCGTGCGAAGAACGGGGATTCAGCTAGTATATTATATTATTTAAATGGAAAAATGCCGTATATTATAACGTTATTGAAATTTATTTAAATATATAAAGTGCTACGGATTATAATCGTGATATTGCCCTGTGATTGAGCAGTATATATAACGATATTGGATTTTACGATGATGACGTTGCGAGCATGCCTTACTGCGCACTTGCTCACGGTATATAATATGCTGATTATTTCTGATATTTAATCTTATTAAGTAAACAAGACTTTTGATGTTGCACACGATTTATTTGAATGATTACAATTTCGGTACTGTGCTATTTAATATATAAAATAACAGTTTTTGTTGTTGTTATTTTAACAAATTGTTCTCCTGTGATTTTTCTCTCTAATATATTTAATGCACTCTATGGATTTAAGTTACTGGCACTGTGTGTATATTACCGGCACTGTTATGAAACTAACTGTGTAGATTTGTGCTACTACTATGGATTCATACGCACAAGTTGCTTATATATGACTTAACCCTTGCTTCTTGGACCCCTTGTCACTAGTGTCAAAACTAACTAATAGAAAAACTCATGGTGACATGATGTGAAGGTTGGCTTCCTATCGGGTAGAGGGAGGGAGGCAGCGAGTCACAAGATTTATCTAAACACTACGGAGTTGATCTTTTAAAGAAAAAAAAAGTTTTCATGGTTCAATATGTAACGATGTTCCAAACAACGAATATCCAAAACCTACAACCTAGAAATATGGAGGTTTCACACTCACCAACTCTCACCAAGTT
>CABEEJ010010776.1:0-13096 GCA_901482245.1 Timema douglasi | reverse complement strand
GGAATCCGAACCACGGTGGAGGCCTGGCATTCCACACATTCACAAGTTATGATTAATACACGTCTTGTCAGAGGTGAAGGAAGGGTCTAGCAATAAGATAAATCTGTGTTGGGACCGAGGGTTGAACCCCGGACCCTTAGCACAGACGTCTCAAACTAGTTTACTTAGTGAAACTTTGTAAATTTGTTTGAAACTATCATAAATATATTAACACAAAAAAACTATTCGGATATGGACTAAATATATAAAATAATACCACTTAAAATGTATTACATTTTTAGAGTAAAAAAACAAACAAAAACATTAAAACTATTCTCACTGAAGAATGTTTATTTGAAAACCAGTTTGGGACGTCAGTTGCAACATACCATTATGGAACTGTGAGGGGAGCTAGCGGGTCGTTGAGCCGTGGAGGAAATGGCTTCAAGAGACATTTACAGCAACCGGCCTGTAAACTCAAATTTAAAAACAACGATATTCTCTTCTAAAAAATACAACACTTGATGTGCTGGTTCAGAAAACTGTTCAGGTAAAAAGGTATTCAATTATGGAAGGGGTGAAATAATAATTGTTTACACATTTTCTTAAGTTTATTTTTAATCAATAAATATAGTTTTTTAAAATACGACTATTGTTCAAATTATTAATTAAAATACATATTTTAATATTTTTTAAAAAAAATCTTAAATATTCAGGAAATAGCCAAAGAAACAATCTTTTTGGAAACAGAGACATCAAATTTTTGAAAAGGCATTTTGGGCGTAATCATGGAAGAAAAATCATAAAAATTATTTTAAAACGTTGAAGTTCAATATTTTATATATTTTTAATGGCTGGATTTAGAGAAACCAAATAAATTTTGTTGTAACAAATAAGCTTTATTTTAATAGTAGAAAAATTTATAAATCTGTTAAATAATAACTACCATCAGATATAAGGAGGTTAGTAGTACAAGTATTTTAGCTATTTGGTGGGAGTTCCCCCTTAACTAGGCAAATTGTAGCATGATATACTTAGATTTTGGGTTTCGAGTCCCTGCTAAAGTTTCTTATGGATGTTGTATATATGTTATCTAGGATATTTATAACCACATAAGCGATTGCAGTGCAGTTTTTTTCAATTATGTAATATTTATATCCAGGAAGGTTTTAACTTAATTTAATCAAGGGTTTTGCTGTGAGTCCCTGGAACTGCTGACAAGCCTATTGATAATGGATTTTGTGGCTCAGCTGGATGGTGAAGTTCCATTCTTCCGCGAAGGGGATAATATAGTTCAGAGTGAACTAAAAGATAATATTTATATGTAATATATTATTACCTATTTCACCCACCTCTGCTTCTCATCTGGGCTACATGCCTTAGATAATTGTTGTGGGATAGTGATGAAGAAGATACAAGTTAAAGAGGATGTTACCCTGTTTGCTAGGAGGTAAGTTGGGAAAAAATGTAGGAAAACGTCTCTCAATATTTTCGGCCAGTAGGAGAACCCTGTTTCATCCATATCTTAAAATGGACCATATGAGAACATTTTTGTCCACGTGACTACCGATGCAGTCAAAAATAAATCATTTATGGCATTTCCTAGAATATTTAGTTTAATTTGTAATTCTGTTTACTATAAGATAGCAAATATTTAATTTTGTGTGTATTTCAAGCAGATATCACACTGGTCAAATCTATTATTTTGGGACTTTCATCATTAAGTTATATCAATAATGTTTTTACTACAATGAGATTATCAACAACTCTCAAACCCGCCTCGGTGGCGAAGATAAATAACGCTCTAATTTCGTGTTGAGCTAGACTTACAAGGACGGGGAGATCGAGTTTCAAATTTCGCTCGAGTGAACTGAGGTGAGGTTTTTCCAAAATGGTTTTCCACTCCTCTTCCACGCATAATGCGGGTTCACTTCCTCTAATTCAACCTTCCCAATTCCTAATCCATTAGCGTAGTTAGTACTTAAAGCGTATAACCCGAACGGGCAGTAAGACGTGGTGCTAAATAATAATTAAAAAAAGTTAAACCAAATCAGAAGCTATCTGTCAATTATATATTTTACTGTGGAAAACAACCACCAATTGTGTTTTGTGGTGACTGTGGGTCTTTTAAACTCAGCTTCTTACAAATAAAGTAAAAATCTTTTAGAGTTAATATGTTATTTACGTTACATGTGTGGAATATAATAATTATAAATTTATAATTGGCTATAAACAGTAATGCAGATTCTGGAAAAGGGGAGACTTGCTTTATGTTACCATGTAAAACCAATCAATGTGCGCAACAGTGCCCAAATAACCTTTGACGTGGAAACTTTTAATAGCTAAAAAAAAATATCAGCCCTTGTGTTAATGAGAGCAAACATAATTAATTAACTTAGTATGTAAATATTAGTTATTGATTTTATCATTATCAGAACAGTAAAGAAAAATTAATTTATTAAATCAAACCATTCGGTCATCTCTTTAAGACATAACCCCTCCCCCATCACTCCTTCCCAACAGTCAATAAATAATTTAACGACTTAAGGCCTTCTCTAATTTAGGTGTTGGGCGTAGCTAGGCAAACTATCCTACAGTCATGTGTGGAGGGCTCCGTGAATTAGAAGTTGCTACCTTTCAATCTCGACGGAGTGTACATACGTACATACATACATGCATGCATGCATGCACGCACGCACGCACACACATACATATACACACATGCATTAGGTTTAGATCATAGGGCATAGGCAAATATTTAAAAACAAAGACGAGGAAGTAGAAAAACAACAATGTAAACAACTATATATTTTTAACATAATATCCTTGATATAAAACAAATAGACAAACAATTTCCGTAATCTTTATAATCATTGTTGCACCATAAAAGGTTTCTATGGTGATGTAAACAAAGAATGAAAATTTGAAAATTCTCTGGGAAAATCGGGCTTTCGTTGAAAATTACTAATTTTACCGACATCTTTGACACCTACCTAATCTTTAAAATGAGTGATCGTTTATCAAAATATGTTCAGTCACTTCCTCGTCATTTTTATAACCGCAGTTTTGCTTATCAAAATATATATAAGATATGATAGAGAGCGAGAGAAAATATGATAATGAAAATGAGAGTGTGAGTGTGTGAGAGTGAGTGTAAAAGACTAAGAATGAGCACGTGAAAGAGATTGAGTGAGTGTGAACGAGTGATAGTGAAAGAGATTGAGTGAGTGTGAACGAGTGATAGTGAGAGTGTATGTGTTAGAGAGAACCGGGAGAAGTGGGAAAGAAAGAGTGTGTACGAGAGTGTTCGAGAAAGAGTCGGTGTAAGAGAGAAAGTGAGAGAGAGTGTGTGTGTGAGAGAACTTGAGAGTGTATTTGAGAGAGTGTCTGTGAGATAAAGTGAGAGAAAGTATATGACGGAGAGTGTCTGATAAGGTGTGTGAGGGAGTGTGTGTAAGAAAGAAAGAGCGTGTGAGATATATCGTTTAAGTGAAATTTTGGGAGAGAACCTGTGAGATGTATTGTATGAAATAAAGCGAAAATGCTAGACCATGTGAGAGAGATTTTGAGAGAGAACGTTAGAGCAAGAGAAAGTTTTAGAGAAATAAATTTTTAGAGAAGAAAGTTTGAGTGAGAAAGATTGAGTGTTTGATAGAAAGAGAGATTGAAAGAGAGTATGAGACATATAGAGATAGTTTGGATGAGAGAAAGTTCGAGAGAGATTGTTTGAGATAGTACGAATTTGATGGAGGGATTTTTGAGAGAGTTTGAGAGATAGTTTGAGAAATTGGAAGAGTTTGAGACAGAGAAATAGACAGAGAGTGTGTTTGAGAGAGTGAGAGAGAAAAAGCGAGGGAAAATGTAAGAGCGTATAAGAGAAAGTTTGAGAGAGACACAGAGTTTGAGAAAGATAGATAGTTTAGCCGAGAGTAAAAGTTTAAGAAAGAGGGAGTTTGAGAGAGATTAAGAGTAAGTGTGATAAATATAATTTCTGAAAGAGTGTTTATAATTTGTGTGAGTGTAGAGAGTGTGAGAAAGAGGGAGAAAGTCCTAGGAAGAATGATAGAAGATGTGTGAGACAGTGTTGTAATATAGTGTTTGTGAGAAAGAGGGGGGAGAGAGTGTGAGAGAGAAAATGTCAAAGAGAAAGTCAATGTGAAAAGATAAATGGAACAGACAAAACATTATTTTGAAATATCATCCCCTCAAAATTAACTTTTAGGGTGGAAACAAATTAAACTTACTGTATTTGTATTGTGTTACTATTTGATAAAATGGATATAAAAACCCATTATTTGAAAAAAATTAACGGCAAAACCCCTATTTAGATAAATAAATAGCCATTTTAGGGCTTATCAAGTTATATATAAGTTAAGTATGCTACGGATTCTATGGATTTCGAGAGATTTTCATTACAATATTTTGGATTTCAATATATTTTGTTTTCCTTTTGAAATTATTCAAGATATATTTTAATTGTTTCAGTCTTATTCACAATTGGTTGACTTGTTTCGTTGCTTATGTTTTGAGGGACACATTGAAAAACACCTACTACATTATCTTTGGTTTCCTTTCTCTGCACACCTAGAAAATATAGTATATCGCACATAGACGTGCTTGACTTTGCAATTTTGGAGGACGACTTTATTTCCAACTCGCGGGGCAGGGGGGTAGTAGGGGGAGGACAGACATTATTTCCGAATTTGAGAGGGGTACATATTATAACCTATATAACATAAATGTAGCTGAATCTAATATTACCCTTTACATACTCAGTTTGGCACTCTCAGATGAACATTAATATAAATTCAAGATTTTCCCTACAATCCAAATTGGTTTATGAATAGGCCTACTTACAATAGGTTTATTAAATTTATATTGAATAATTAATACTTAATTTAAGTGAACATTTACGTCACCAAACACCTTACTTCTATCATTAACTACGGTACTATATAAATTTGTTTATGCAATACAATAAATTATGTTATTATACAAAACATATTTATGTGTGTAATACATCCACGTGATTTATTACATTTTAGAAATAGTGTTTCTAAAGTATGTTATACGTTGACATGGTTAACTTAAAAATATATCCACCTTGCATGGTGAAATTTCTATTCCAGACGGCTGTCCGCATTAATGAAGTAAGGTCCATTTGGTTAATAAGGTTATAAAATCAGTAGGTGAAATCTTGCAATTAATTAAACAATTTAAACAAATCAGTAAATTTAATTCAATATAGGAGGGGACTTTTCCAAAAGCAAAAGTATTAAGGGGACTTTCCCATAAAGTAAAAATATTAGGGGTGACATGCCCCTTATTTTTACCCGCCATGAAATCACTTAATATTTATTTCGTCAATCTAATACTCGGCCTAGATTCACGGGTAATATTTTCACCTTGGATAACCTTTTAGGAGACACCACAAATAAGGGAGGATATAGCAGGCGATTTTAATTATCTTTTCTTAGGAAAGAATTGCAGTTAGGCCTGAAGGTGTTATTCATAATCATCAGGGGGGAAAATGTTCTGAGCAAATAAAATACTAATCAGGATTCCATTCTCTATCCCGTTCAATAGTGAATACATCTTCGTCTGACACCAGAATCTTTATGAAAGTATTGTGTATAACACCATATCCCTTATTTATATTACTTTTATTGAAAACGGAGACGGTAGTGTTGTTACAACACTTTTAGTAATACTTCACGCATAAATAATAGGAAAACTTACAAAAAACACAAAAATATTTACTATTCACTTTGGTAGCATATTTGCCATAAATAAGAAGCCAATAACGAGCGCGACATCGCACAGTCACATATACTGAACAGAAACAAGCTCGGCTAGGCCACGAGACGTCGTCAGAGGGGTGGGGGAGTTAGAAAAAATCTTTTAGGTGTAGAGTTGAGAATTGTCTGGCCGGCAGAAGTACAACTATAGATAACAAAATGATTCTTAAAACTATAAGTGTTTAAATGGGAGTTAGAGAAATTATGATTGGGGAGAAGGGAAAAATTTCAAAAACTAATAGAAACAATTACTAACAAAACAATTTGTTTGATAAGCTAAGGTACTTACTCGAGTAATTTTTTTTCAAATTGATTAATTTTTAAATAGTAAATTTTAACTTTTTATATTGGTGTTCATTGCAACAATGCCTTCACGTAAAAGAGCCATTGTTATCGTGCTTGGAGTTGTGTCCTAGATGTTGGTATTTTTTCAGCTATTTAGATTTAGTTTGGTTTATTAGATAGTAAATCTAAGCTATTTATCTTGGTGTTTATTTCAACAATGTCTCCGCTTGATCGCGCAAATATTCATGCAAAGATTGCAAATATTTAAAAAATATATTTTGGTTCCTTCTTATAGGTAGTAGTTAATTTGTGGCTTCATCGACATACAAAGTTCTTAGCTCATACGAGTCTGAAATTGTGTTTTTGGTAGTTCAGATCAGGCTTTCTCAAACTGCGAGACGCGAGGGGATTTCAGATGAGGAACAGCATCGTTATATCTGTGAACCAATTTTTCACTTTTTTGACTTGCTACATTCTGATTGACTGTAAAAAAAATTAATATTCTGTTTGACTTATGAAGCAATAAAATTAATTTTGATCTTTGCATCTACATACATTTGTATGAAAGTAATTTCTCAACAAGTATGATAATTTGAATTACAGAAATCGACTGGCAGTTGAAAAAGGCCTTCTTTGTGTGTTGTATGAACAGAAGCTGACTTGAACGATCTCTGTGATAGGAAAAGAAACTCATTCTTCCAAACGACACATATTTTTCATGAATAATATTTACATTATAAAATGTTAAAACCAACTTGATATTTTATGAATGTTTCACAAAACTTTACTAGTCTATTCTTAATAAACTACTACAAAGTTCCTATCAGAAAATAAATAAATCAATGCAATAATAAATGCCTCATTTTTGTATTTTAACGTAAAAAAGTTATTTTTATTCTAAGAAAGTGAGGCTTAAAAATTACTTTTAATGATCATGTAAGGATCAAGTGCATAGAGTTTGAGAAAATCTGGCTTAGATTATTCGCCTAGAAATAAGTTAGTTTACTCAAATTAAATGTGAGCGAAGCCGTGGGCAAACTCGAGTAAGTTAAAATAATTATAAAATAAATAACAGGTTGATTAATTCATTTAACAAAATAAATAAAGAAATATACGCATAAAAACAGATAAAATATACTTTGGCACTGAAAAAGTTAAAAATTCAAAATAATACAAAATTATTAACATGGAGTGGCCACATTCATATGCTATATACTCAAAGCGGGTTCGAGTACAAAACTTTTTATTTGTGGAACCAAATGGTACAAAACTAATATATTTGGCATTGAAAGAAGTTCAAAATTCAAAATAAAACAAAGTTATTAAAATGTATAGGCTAATTAATCAAAAAGAGTAAGGTTAAGAAACTTTTTATTTGTGGTACAATAAGGTATAAAAACTAATACAAAACTTTGGCAATGCAAATGTTCAACATACAAAAGTGGTACTACAGGTTAATGAACGTGCTGCTATACCTTGATTAGTAAATTGAGAGAAGACAAATGTATTTTGAAACGGTAGTATATACTATTAAACTAAACATTACACACCCTCGCCATCTAGTAAGACCACTACAAATCATAACGAATTTTTTTCCGAAGACAACACAAACACTTTAAATAAATGGTCTAAAAATTAATTTTACGAAGTCATTTGGCCTAAAAATTAACTTCGCAACAGGCATTTGGCCTAAAGTCATTTGGCCTAAAGTCGTTTGGCCTACACTTTAGGCCAAATGACGGGTACCCATTTGAACCCCATCACTGGCAAAAAAAAAGACTAGGTCCTTGGGTAGCAATCTACCGTCACAATGCATTTTATACTTGCATTGATGGTCGCATGGTATAAGGCGTCACTAGATGGGAGATGATCGACGTTTGAAGCATATGCGGGTACACATTCTACTTGGTCTATAAAAATCTGGTTGACCAGCAAAACCCACTAGAAAATGGTGGGGGTGCAGGAAGTACGACCGTTCTAAAGATATCGAAGTTTGAATCCCGGTGTGCGCTCCATCTATATTTGTATACTTGCATCATGGTCGCATTGTCTAACTAAGATGTCATTAGACGGCCGATGACAGAGTGATCGACGTGTGGTTCTTCTCACTACAATCAAATGCGGGTACACTTTCTATCCGGTCTAGAAAAATCTGTTTGACCGGCAAAGCCCCTTCGAAAATGGTGGGGGTGCAGGAAGTACGGCCTTTCTAGCAGACATCAGCTGTGCTAAAGATTTCGAGGTTCGAATCCCGGTGTGCACACCGTCTAAATGTCAGGCTAATCTAATTCTGACGGGGGTAGAAATCGAATCCCCAGCGGTGTAAGCTGTAGGTATTTTCCCTCCGGAACCATTTCTTAATCATCCCTACCCCACGTTTTGCCAGAAAGGGTACGTGTCACTCATATAATTATGGCACGGGGAGGTCGTGGGCTCGAATCTCGCTCAGGTAAACTGGGGTGGTTTTCTACTCTCCCTCACTCAATGTAAACTCTGGAACATTTCTACCTTATTCCTCCGATCCATGATGGATACCTACATCCGTGCATGTCGACGGATGTACCAAACAACCAATTTTAGTAGACTTTTGTGGTGGGGGATAGCGGCCCCTGAATGAGGATTCCGAGGCCCCTGATTGTGCATAATTAGATGTGTCAATGCTCTCTAGTTGTGACATCAACGGGATAAACCTATTACCATATAGGGGGTTGTGACATTTCGATGACATCGGGAAAACCCATCACCACATAAGGGGTTGTGACACATACCTCTAATGAGGGGAAGTGAAAGGGGTTTCAAGGCAGGGGAACCATTTATCACACTTTACCTCAAACGCTCGTCAGGAGAGGTTCATGCTGTTTGTTCCGGGAAGTGAAAATCCGCTCAACAGAACGAGGGAGCGGTCAGTGTAACTTATTTCATTCTGTGCCATGGCGATGTTAGGAGGGTGGGGAGTGAAGGAAAAATGAAAGGGGCCTTACGGCCGTGATACGCTGTCGGCTGCACGGTGGTCACACTCGATGTTCTTCGCCTGGCCAGAGAGGATGCTCACTAGCGATGTCGCCCGGCGCTGTGGACCCCATGCCAATAAATAAATAAAAAACTTCAAAGCTCCGTCCCAATCCTAACCAGACATAAAAAACCAATTAGCACAAATAAAAAATCATTAAGCACAAATAAAAAACAAATGAGCACCGATAATAATACAAGTACCAACATGTTTGGAAAGGTGGTCAGGAGGAAGGAAGTCAACAGCCAATCAGAGAGCGAGGGGCGTGGTCACGTGCCCAAATTCAGCCTATCAGAGAAATGGGGCGACAGGGCCAGCTAACTACTGACTTGTTTTATTTTGTATAGGTAGGATGTAAAAATTAGACCTGCTTATAACTTTTTTGTTTTTTACTTATATTATTTTTATCACTTGTGAAAATATGCTAAAATTGACTGGTTTTACACAGCTTAAAAAGTGTAATAACTCAGCGTTTTGACTTTTTATAAAAGGAGTTTTAACTTTTAAATTCTTTAAGACTATTTTACTATAAAATATTTATAATCTAAAGCTTAATTATCGAGTAATTTGCTATCTACTTAGAGGCTGTAACGCTAAGATCTCGCCCCCTGTTACTAGGGCTATATCTGGACGGAACACTGAACTTTAGAGGGGGTGGGGGGTGGGGTGGAACCTAGAGTTGGTTAGGTCACTCCCTTCTGTTAACTCGCTCCGGCTGACACACAAGACATTCCCACACCAGTCATCACTAAACAAAACAAGTCCAAATCAAAGGGTGAATTCATTCATGAACTATGTACTTTTCAATAAGCCAGATATTAATTATCGTTTATAATGTATTTTACAAACCAAAGTTGACGTGAAACTGTACTACCATTTGCTTAATATAAAGTATGGGTGCTAAGTATAGAAAAAAAATTAAGGATTGATACTCACTTCAGTGGTCGAACGGTCTAAGGCGTCACTATCATACGTTGCGTGTACAAACCTTACCAATTTGGTAGTCTGGACACAATATTTAGACATGTTATAATTTATTTTTGTAAGAATTTGAGTGTTCCGTGTATCTATTATTAGAACTAACTAGCTTGTTTACCCGTTATTCGTACGTGGAATCTTTAAGAAGCTTTATTTTTAATTATAATATGAAATTAACCAAAGGTAAAAGTACTGGTATCTGAAAGTTTATATAATTTTGTGCCGAGCTAACCTCAGGGTCTTGGTATGTAACCTTTTTCTGGCGCATATACTTCTAATTACGTTCTTTGATCCTTAATGAGCCTCCTTTAATTGTTCGTGCAAGCGACTTCCCCCTTCCTCGGAAGAGGGGTAATTCCTGACGTCCATGTCTTCTTTCCCCCTCCAATCTCTTCGATCGCTGGTCATGCGCGCTGCTCGAAGCGAGTCCGGCCCTGTTTCTCACCCCTCCTCTCTCATTGCAGTTAGTTCCCGTCTGGGAGTGCTCAGCGACTATCCTAAGTGAGTGCTAGCTTTAGGGTTGTACTATTAACACTGGGGAAAGACACTTCGTCTTAGACCAGGTATTCTGCGCTCTTTAAATTAACACACAAAATTTAAAAAAATCCTAAATAAAATAATTGCCTTTTATAGATACATATTGGTCCCTATAATTACCAGCCATATTTCAATATTCTAATACACCGAGCAGTTTTTTTTCTAATTGTTTGTGAAATTTTATACGTTTAAATTATGAAACTAATTTTCAGTATTTTCTGATCATCTGGAGTGGTCTTTGTAAATACTTGCAAGTCTATCATTTTCCTACCACACCAAAAAGTGTTTTTTATACACGGTTGGAAATTTAAATCCCCCCACTCTCCCACCCAACCCAATTCTCTGACCCTTGTTTTGAAATTTAAAAATTTCAAACACTTCTGGTTGTTTGGTGTTGTCCCTATACCTGTAAGTAAATATTTCACTTTTATACCATAAGGGAAATGTTATATTAAATTGGCTTTGAAATTTTCAGAGATGACGCCCATCTTCCCATTTTCCGATCTTTCATTTTGAAATTTAGTTTGTTTTCATAATTTTAGAGGTTTAGCTTATAACAGGCTGACAAATTTAAATCTTTAAACACAATGAGAAGTAGTGTTTAATATAGATTTTGGAAATCCCCTCCACATATTTCAAAAATACCGAATTAGAAAATTTAAATATTTACTAACTATTTTGGTATTTTGCACTACATTTCTGATCATTCTTTACTATCGCAACTAAAAGCTTTGTTTTCTGTTCACACCCTCCTTCCTATTGCCCAGAATTCCATTTTAAAATTTAAAACTATCAGATTTTATGGTACAGTACAGTTATCTTTATGCTTAATGTTGTTATATAACACACTGGTAAGTAGTTGTTTCAATCAGTTTTGAAATGTTGGAATACACCCTCCCTCATTTCGCTGACTCCAACTTTGAAATTTAAGTTTTTGAACTTATTTGAATATCTAAAGTAGTACTGCTACATGTTTGACAAATTTTATTGTTCTACCTCACCTAAAAAGATTTGTATATTTATAGCCCCCGCACCCCAATTTCCCGGAGAAATATTTTTAGATTTACTATATAGAAATTTTTCTGGCATGGGGTAAAAAAGAGCAAAAAATATAAAAAAATGCTTATCAATTTGTTTTTAAAATAAGGTTAAAGAAGGTAAATAAAATGGGTAAAATGTGTAAAACAGTTTAAAAGTGCAGACAGGGCAATAAACCAAAAAAAGAACAAATGGGAATAGAGGATTTTATTTTAGGGTAGACATTAAAATTTGTAAAAAGTACAAAAGGTACAGAAAGAGTAAAAAGGGTAAAAAGTAGATCTAATCAAAAATATAAGAATTTTATACCCCTTTTATCACATTTACCCTTTTCCTTTTGTTTACGTTTTTTTCAACTATATGTGATTTTTGCCCTTTAAGTCCTTTATAACATTTTTACACTTTTTGCCATATTGGCACTTTTGCCCCTTTTGTTCTTTTTCCTTATTTAACCGTTTTTGCACTTTCAGGACATTTTTCCTCTTTTCTCTTTTTGCCCTTTTGATCCATTTCACCTTTTTGTACTTTTGACCTTTTATTGCTTTTACCCCTCTTGTCTTATCTACCTTTTTTTGGCAATTTTTGCCTTTTTTACCCTTTTTGAACATTTGCCCTTTTCCCCTTATTGCCTCTTTTTACGTCTTTAGCTTTTATATCCTATTTGATATTGTTGAATTTATGACCCAAGTAGTCCAGTTGCTTTGTTCACCTAATAGTACGTCATTTCTGCCTTTTTTATTACTCTTGTACAGGGCGTCAGTGAGGTTACAACGTAGTCTACTTTATTCTGTATCATTTAATAATGTTGTACTTTGCATAGTTAAATATTCACACATTTAAATTAGTACGTACGGTTTATCATCCTAAACCTTAACAGATTATGGGCCCAGTAGTGCTGATCAACGTGTTAGTGAATAAAGTACAATGTTAAAATGATTTGCACGTTGTGAACGGACACGCCGGCACGCGAGAAACACCATTTTTGATTAAGTCTTTTTTTCTTTGTAAGTGCTGGGACAATTTCACTGTAGCGGATTTGTTTGTTTTTGTGAAAGGAGCATAAAGGTTACTTACAAAGATGGATAAAGTCCAGAATTTCCACATTCAGAAATTTGATGGTAATAATTTCCAACTGTGGAATTATCAAATGGACATAATATTACATGCGGAGAAAATTATGGATATCATAAATGGCAAGAAACAAAAACCAGCAACAACAGAGGTTGAGGAGGTTAAGACATGGAACGATGGGAACAAAAAAGGAATGTTGATAATTTCAACGGGACTTGAGTATAGTCAATTACAAACAGTCATCGCATGCGAGATAGCGGCTCAAATGTGGAATCGCCTCAAGAACGTTCACGAACAACGTAGCTCTGTAAACCAGGTTAGTCTCAAGCAGCAGTTCTTCAGCTATAGGATGAATCCAAACGATAATATTGCTCAGCATATAAGTACTATCGAGTCAATG
>CABEEJ010010775.1:805-13101 GCA_901482245.1 Timema douglasi | reverse complement strand
TATACTAACGGCATATTTCCACCACACCTTATACTGACGGCATATTTCCACCCCACCCTATACTAACGGCATATTTCCACCACACCCTATACTGACGGCATCTTTCCACCCCTCTCTATACCCACGGCATCTTTCCACCACACCCTATACTCACGGCATCTTTCCAGCTGGTCTCTGTTGTGGTCGAACCATTGTTAATAGATATCACGTGATTTATCTTCATTAACGGTGATGGCAACACATCGCTCTTGTAAACTCTGCTTCTCTTTGAAAACTTCGGATCACATTAATTATGCTACACCTCCAGCCATTCAAACACTTTCAAAACAACAAACTAGGTTTGTTTTTCTTCATCCAAGCTCTGTTCCACCCACCCCTCCCTCCTCACCGCTTACCTAACAACCTAAATTGATGAAACGAGACAAAAAAATATATAGCACTACCTAAAGTGTTGCTAACTTAAGTGAGTAACTTTCTTACGTATACATTTACAAGAATGGGCAAGAGTGAAGGTGAGTGGTAAGACCTAACTTGTTGACGTTGTTTTGTTTGCACGAACATACCTTATTTATTATACTGCAAATCAACGCCATTCACTTCTCACTCACCCTTAACGTTTATTCATTTTCTTACTTCATAAGACTCCCTATTTTATGGCTCACACATGTCATTAATGGATTAGACTTGTTTTTCTTAGCAGGATTAGGACACATTTTTGTATAGACTAATGGCAAGGTTGAAAAAAAAAATCGGGTTTAAAAAACACCTAGTTGGGCTATATTGGCTTTTATTAGTTTTTTTTGTGGGTTAGTTAAATATATTAGGTATGCTATTTGATTAAACCAATAATTCAAATATATTAATTATTCGGGATGCAGAGAAATATATTTTAATTTAGTTAGGAAAGGCGTAATAAGACACATAATAAAGGAAAACAATGCAACAATATAATTATTGGCAATAATACTGTATAAGCTAGCAAGTTGAAAAAAAAGACTGTTTGTGTAGAAGGAATAGAAATAGGGAACAGGGTAGACCACGCATCAAATTACTGGAAATCCAGCTGCAGAATTGATTTGCTGCTTTTTTACCCGAAGATAAAAGGTAAGAACTTTGGTTATTTCATTTTTTTCGGGCCTATCGTTAATACAGTGTAGGTACCAAGTGAGATTCTAGTTATACATATTATAACCAATTGAAACATATTTTATATCTTAGTCTATTGTATAAAATCTGTAATGTTTTCAAAAATTTACTAGACTATTCCTTTGTATGCAAAATATAAAAAGAGGATTTTTATTTTTATTTTTAATAAAACCCAGGTGGGTTTCTTTGAGCTTGGTAAAATTATAACAACCCTGACTAGTGGTTTCCAAACTGTGGGTCGTGAAAAGTTTTTTTAAATGTGAACATTTTATAATGGTTTGAAGGTTGAACATTTTATAATGGTTTAAATGTGAATATTCTACAATAGTTTAAATGTGAACATTTTATAATGGTTTAAATGTGAATATTTTATAATTGTTTGAAAAAGTAATTAAAATGGTAAGTTAAAGTATTAAATAAACATATAGTGAAAATCTATTCTCCAATCCACCCCCCACCTCTCATATAAATTAAATCGAAGTGCTTCATGAATTTTGTAGTTCTTTAAATTGGGTCATGGTCTAATAATTTTGGGAAGCACTGGTGTGGACTACATCTTTGGGCGTCCATTTTCTATGGACACATTGAAATTATCCCGTTTTATTAAATTGATTTCTAGTGCATTTAAATTTAGGTTGTGTCAATTTTATTTAGTTTGACTGTACTGTTGCTCTTTTATTTCCGTACACGTGCAAGCAGGCTACGGTGAATAACATTCAGTTTGCTTGTTTACAGCACTCGCTATAATTAAAGAAAAAATCTCTATCTGTAGGTGCTAGAAAGAAACAATATTGTTCATTTGTAAATTATATTGTTTTTATGTTATTTTTTTAGAAGTAGTTATACTTGTATCCGTGAGAGCTCAGAAGCTCCCTGGCACAATCTGAGTTTGAAGTCTGATATTTAATGTTTGTTTTTGCTTTTACTACACAGAGTTGTTAACTGTCGATTCGGGCTAAGACGTGTGTGTGCCGATATGGGAAATTCATTATGATAGATATTTAAGTAGCAGATCGCAGGTACGTGTTGAAGATACCGTAGTACAACAACATATTATTAATTAAAGGGGCAATATCAAGTAAAATATCTAATCTTAAAATTTTCTTAGATTAAAATAAGTTTGATTGAACAAAGGTTTATACCCTCCTCGGCGGTCCCTCTCGAAATATACTGGACCGGCAATGACGGAGAATAACAGGGATCAAATCCCGGTTGGGCGAATTATTTGTTCCCTAAATGATTTATCTAATTTCTCTCCATGGAAATTTGGGTACACGTGCTATAAATTCAACCTTCCTCATCCCTAATACAGTGACGTAACTAGTTCATATAATTACAACAAGATTGGAGAGTGAAAATTGCTGTTAAAAAAATAAGTTTTGAAAACTATTGGCTGTGAGAAAATTATGTAATGGCAACCCCCATTACGAAACTCGTTAAAGGAGGGAAGAGGCTTTGGGTCAAGAGGGGGCACGCAAGCTGCTCGAAATGAACGTTCTTAGTTCCGTAAAAGAAACAGAGAAATTATTTATTTATAAAATTGAGAATCCACGTTTGAAGAAATGACTTTTAGAATTTGTAATAGACTTACTATTCTTATCTTTAATCATTTGTTGGTAAATAGTTTTATTTTTAATGTAAGGTAAAAATTGATTAATTCTGTTCTGCCCTCAAACTTAAGAGTCTATGACCTAAACATTAATCTTAATAAAATGCACGGTTAATTGGTTTGCATGACAAAATATCTTAAATGTTTTGTATTATTTATATTATTATTAATAAAAATTATACAATTATTAATAATAGTAATATTTAAAAGATATATAATATTATAAAATATTTCTTAAATATTTTATTATACCATGTGATATTATTATTAGAATAGTGTTTATATACTTTGTGATTACGTTCATTTCTATTTTGGTTCTACATTTTATACATGGGCAACTAACGACTTAATCTGAGTGTTAAGAGTGAGTAGAGAAGTTTAAATAAAATGTACCTTCATTAGTATGTATAGATGATGAGAAAGTCACATGAGGAAAAGTGATTAAATTGACCTACACGGGATTACCGCCATGACTTCCCCCCTGTCAACGGGAACAAAGCGAATCTGGACTCTTTATCCACTCGGCTACTGATGTGGATATCTTTCATTGGGTGATAATTTTTTTTAAATAATTGGATATTGAGCTTCTAAGACCCTTTTGACTTCCTTTTGTAGGACTTCTTCATTCAAAGACGATTCCTTGGCACCAAGCAATAAACTTGCATTGGTGGACACGAAAAAAGTACCAGTATCATGTCATCTGGTTTACTATATCTTGTCCGGGCGTAATATGTGGTTTTAATTAAATGGTTCTCCAAACTCTCTCCACGCAAATTCGGGTAGACTCCCTTTGAACATAAAACTCCCCATCCCTAAAAACATTAAAATAGCTAGTGCATGGTAGCCCAAACGAGTAGTAAGACACGGTGCTAAAAACATATAAGTTATATCTATATGGCTATCTGTTTCAATATGATGGCTGATCAAAAGGTTTTTCGTTTAATATATAGCCTCAAGTGAATTGAATTAAAATTTTTAAGTAATCGATTTAAGTTCCTAAGAGGTGTTCCTAAGAGATATTTCAACTTTAAATCCTAAGTTAAGTATTATGACTGTAGCAAGATAAAAACATTGCATAATTCTTAACATGATACACTTAGCATTCTTTGAATGGAGAGAGCGAGGTCTACTGTTCACAGAACTACTAGTTATAAACGGGCTTTCGACCAGAACGAGGTCTGTGTACTCTCCTTGTGCACTGAAAGTTAACAATCTTACTTTGAAAGATACACAATAGAGTAGCTTAAATGATTGGACCATAGAACTAAGGGTGAACCTAGAGAAAAGAGGAAACTATGGGTTATAAAAGTTGTAGAAACTAATTTGATATAGTCATAATGTCAAGTGGCGTGATTTTCAGTTGTCAGTGTTGATAGATACAGTCCAAATTCATAGGAAGGGCCTTATTTTACATCGTTACATGTATTTAGATGTCAAATCTTGTGAAAAGCAGCTGTCAAATTTGATATACATTATCAACGCATATAACAAGGCAAATTGTAGTCAATTTTTGTCAATATATCAAGAAAAGAGAGAAATATAATTATAAGTTTGAAGTAAACACGGTAGTCGGACAATGAGACATTATTTCGCTGACAATCTTTAATATTGTGCTTGATTAAACATTTAGGAAAATGATAAAAATGAACAGAAGTTAGAAGTTGAAAAGAAATTCAATCTTCAACTTTCGATGATGATATTTTGTTATTAGGAAGGAATAAGGAAGAACTTTAAAATATGTAAATCGAATTTGTTGTGGGAATATAAAAAATGGGACCGTAAATTAATAAAATAATAAACTATGTACAAAGTTGTAACCCACAAAGTAAAAACCTACAATTATATATTTGGGAGTTTACATTAATAGAAAAATAGTTGAAAGCAAAATGAAATAACTAATACAAACAGCTTTAAAATATTTCTTTGCTATACAACAGATGATCAAATACCTATAATATCAAGAAGAAATATGATGAAATAATACAAAACAATTATATGAATGAGAAACGTGGAAACTAATAGAAACACGTGAGAATATAACTTATGTTTTAGATATTAAGGTACCTGGGAAAGATGTCAGTCCCGTACATGAATGCTAATGAACGGTGGAGAATTCAAAATAATAGATAAATGCGCCAGCTGTAAGCATATCCTGACAATATAGTGGAAGCAAAAGGTTACAGAGAAGTGGGTGGGGGATCATGTTGTTAGAAGCGGAATACAGATCAATAAAGTGAAAGAAGGACTTACTGAAGGAAATATAGACCTGGAAACAGATGGATAGATGATGTTTTATGGGATGCACAGTAGCCTCATGGCTTCTTTGGTGCTGATTGACAGCTCACAACTGACTTCTGACAGTCAACATTTAGGTATATACCTAAATTTTGATTGTTAGATGTGACACCTGCTAAGCACATGTTTTTGCAGATGATATGGTTCGGCGTAGGGATGCATAATTTGGTCTGGTAGCTTTTCAGAGCATTTAGCTGTGAACTGTGAGCTATCAGTCACACCAAAGAAGCCATGGGGCTACTGTAAGAGAGGTAGATCCAGAGGAAGAGATGGCTATGGCGATAATAAAGGAGAAGTGACTAACAAGTGAGGCTATAGACCGACTTCAGTTTGATATGCCACCTTAATGTTAATTTTTTTTTAAATAGATCCTTCTTACAAGTTTCTGGAAAGGTCTAAAGCTCAATTACAGGTAAGGATGAAAAATTAAGTATTGATAAAATTGATTTGTACTTACTTTTTATAAAGATCATATTCTGAAAACTGAAAAATGACACCTGGACACGGGAATCGAACCCGGGACCTTCGTGCTTAGTACGCCAATGCTCTTACCACTGAGCTATCCAGGATTCGTCCCGTGCTCATGGTCATTCTTCACTCATAGTTTAAGGCAGAATCTAAGATGGACGTGTGGAAGTCGTCAGCTTATAAACATGTGACTATCTAAGATCACAGCCATTAGACAACGCAGCCATTAGCGACTCAGTAGTTTGCATTTTTGCAGCCATTCGAGAAATTATATATATAATAATATATATAATAATTTTCAGAATATGACATCTATGAGGGACTATCCCCACTAAAATTGCATTAACAATAGTTTCGGCTATTTGTTTCATTAATATATGCAATCCTGTACAATTATATATATAATTGTCTAATGGCTGCAAAAATGCCAACTACTGAGTCGCTAATGGCTGCGTTGTCTAATGGCTGTGATCTTAGATAGTCACATTTTTATAAGCTGACGACTTCCACACGTCTATCTTAGACTCTGCCTTAAACTATGAGTGAAGAATGACCATAAGCACGGGACGAATCCTGGATAGCTCAGTGGTAAGAGCATTGGCGTACTAAGCCGAAGGTCCCGGGTTCGATTCCCGTGTCCAGGTGTCATTTTTCAATTTTCAAAATATGATATCTAAGAGGGAATATCCCCACTAAAATGCATTAACAAAAGTTTCGGCTAATTGTTTAGTTTTATAAAGATGATATAATGGTCTAGGTCATGGTCATATTCCAATTTGCTTCATAAATTAAACATTATTATTTATGGTAAATAACACATTGGGAGATTTTTATTAACTAAATGTTCCACATTCACTCACGTTTCTCAATAAATAATTTAAAAAAATAATTAGTTTAATTGAAATATAATATGTTATAAAATATGTTTCAGTGTAGTTATTTTTTATCTAAAATGATTTAATAAAGGAGAGTAATGTTATAGTGTACAAACATTATTGAGATAAGCTATGAATAATATAATTGAAATATTTTAAATTGAATAAGAAAAAAGTAAGGTCGCATGACGAAATATGAAACAAGTTAACAATACATTAGCTAGAATTGATCAAATCATTAACTAAATAAAAGATTAATCAATACTTGAAAAATTAGATAGTTTTAAATAAGAACATGGTAAAATCCTAGACTAAAAGGTGACAAAATAACTTTGTGAGAAGCTTTCAAAATTATTTTAATTTAATGAATAGCATTATTTAAAATTAGATAATTTCTTTTTTACTTTTTCCTTAAGGAATAATTCTATCCTAATAATATTATAGCAATTGCATCCATATTTGCTAGTAGAGAGAGTGAGAAACAATTTAAGAATAACAACCACTACTACACCCAGGTGGGGTTCCAGCCCTAACCTCATATTTGGCAATCCAGACTAAATGATATTAACAACGTTAAAATAATGGTTTAAGCTGGGCTAGTATGTGTGTAATAACAAATTTACTTTGACCACAGATCTTGACATGAATTAAAATACTTCAAGAAATAATTATGTAAATTATCTAGTTTTAGTAAAAATCCTTTACAAATATTTGTTTAAGTATTTGGTCAATATTGTACACCATTTTTAAATATTCAAAAAGTTTTGATCTATAATTGAGCTTTTTTGTGGTATTTTATAACACTTTTTAGGTATAGCTCAATGCTTTATATTATATTATAAACATCAAAAATTATAAAATTAGAGAATGGTTTATCAGAATCTCCAATCTTAATTAAGTATACATAATTTTATTTAAAAAATGTATTCTTAAATTAATATAGTTTTCACCTCTCTGCGTAAAAACCAAAATTATGGAAATTAGGTTTTTTTGATTTCCAAGAAATATAGATCTAATAGTTTCGATTTGATCAAATTTGCAAATTTTAAAATTATTTTATCCAAAATTCTTAGATTTTCTAAACAAAAACAAAGCTACAATTAAAAGAACCACATTGATATATTTAGTACCGCATCTTACTACCCGTTCCTGTTATACAATTATACTAACTACACTGATGGTCTTACGGATCAGGAAGGCTATATTTAGATGAATTGTACCTATATTTGCGTGGAGATAAAGAGAGTGGAAAGCCATTTTGTAAGAACACCGTCAGCACACCCGACCAAGATTCAAACCTTGATCTCTCCGTAATCGGCAGTTTATACTAGTGCGAGTGTAGCGCACTAGACCACGTGACCACGGAAGGCGTATCACGTTAATGTCTTGTTTAAAAAAAATACTTGAACTATAATTCTTAAAAGAGACGCGTTTTGTAGAAATGTAAAAAATTAAATTTGTTATATTAGGTCCATTCCTATGTGCACGCATGGACTAGTTATTATTTGTATTTTGCAAATAATGGAAATAATATTATAACTTTACGTTTTTTTTTCAAATTGCCCTGGCTTTTTCCCATTTTACCAAGTCTCCCAACTTTCCTAGGTTCTCCTTTTTTCCAGAGATGCGGCAACTATGTGGTTACAACATTGTCGTCAGGTCTTCCTCTCATTTTTAAATTGTATTTCATTCGTGCAGCAGGACGATAGAATAATATTATTTCACGTAAACTCCGCCTACACAGAATTAGCAGTCTTACCTTGACGGGCTACGCTTTAGAGCATCTAATAAAATAATGTCAGAGAATAGTCCATCAAGGCAAGACTGATAACTTTCAGGGTAGATGTAGATTACCAGTTAACAATCTAACATAAAATTAGTCTACTTTAAGCATGAATATCTTTTCCCTTTTGTCGTTCCGAAAGATGCAAAAGATTTTTTAAAGATTTTATTAATTGATATTTAAGTCGTGGCACTACAAAAAAATATTTTATTTCAAAATTTGTGGAGAGAGATAAATTGCAATTTAGTATGAAAAAATAAGTTGTACCAAATAAATTTCGCGTTTTTTTTGTATAAGCCTTTATCGCTTTATGTTTTTGATTTAAGTATTTTTAATGATTATGTTAATATTAAATAGCTACCAAAAAAATAAAAGGAATTATAAAATATATAACATTTGAATAAAATATGCTATCCTGTTTGAGCTCTAAAATCTAAAGCAATGCGAATTTTAAGATATTTAAAATAATATATTTTATTTAGTTTTGGGAGGAATATAAAATATATGAAATATTATTGTACCATATACCTAGCCCACTAAAATGAGTGATTTTGCAATAAAACAATTATAAATTCTTTTGAAAAGATCTATTTTTGGCGTTGGCAAAACAACATTAATTAAAGGGTTTTTCTACGTTCATACTTTACATTAATTTAAGAAATAAGCTATATCATTCTCAAAACATGAAAAATATATTGTCCCTTATATTTGTAAAGTGTTGAGATAAGTATATTTACACCATTTCTAAAACCACCTCCAAAACTAGGTAGAGCTAGTACATATTTTTCCAAAATCTAATTTAATTTGAAATATATACTTTCACTTTAGTTGGTATTCCTGAGAAAGATAAAGAACTTTACTTTCTGAGGATAATCTAGTTAAGACTCGGATTTATCACGTTGCATCTTCTTTGAGGAATCGACAACAGTCCAAACTAAATATGTTTCAAAAAGTCCAAACGAGCCATCAATGTGTGAAGATCGAGAATAAAGTTTGATTCAAATATTCGCCGAAAATTTAGAGAATAATTTGTTAGAGTGGTGTAGCAGCTAGCAAAAAATGTATATGATAACTCATAGTACCTTTTAGCACAAACTTATAAAATATGATTAACATCATATTCAGTTTTATATTGGATAAGCACACGAGTATATTTTAGATTGTTTTCACGACGGATGTTTTCTAATTATAGTGTTGTGTAACAAATCAACACACAATCGTAACGACACACAACCTTGCCAATTAAAGAGTTATTTCAAATAACTTCGCAACAGTATCTGACTGCTTGTATTTCATTTTCTATGCGCATGCGTGTTTTTAAATTTGATTGTTTATTCCACGAAGATGTTATGGTGAAGCGCGGCCAAAGCTAAGATTATTTCTACTGGTGCCTAGGACCTATGCTGACATATTGTGATTGGCTTAGAGCTTGTGATACTAAATATATAATATGACATTACCATCAGGTAAACTGTAGCAGAAGGTATGTATCAGATAAACTGAGTCAGATGAACTTTATTATTTGAAATGTGCCCGATAATTACTTAGTTGTAGAAGTATAGCCCCCTCCCCCCCACCCACAATATGTTAAATTATTATAATGGCAATAACAATAATTTTAGTAAATATGTGAAGTGTGTGTTCTTTGGTATTTTATTCATAAAAACAGGTTGTCATTATTTTGTAGTAGATACTTAACGAATAATATAATATATATCTATATATATATATATTTCTAAATTATTTTTAATGAGTTGATGTAACTTTGTTGAAATTAAATGTAACATTTTATAACTAAACTTTTACATTCGTCAAACCCATTAGAGTGAAATTATGTATTGTAGTAAGTTCTCTAATTGGTCTCTTGTGGGGATGGTAATTCTAACTTTGGGTTTGAAATGAATGCGGAGTTTCAATCAAGTATATAATTTTATTATTATACCACAGAGATTCAAAGTCTGAAAAAAAGGTGTTTTGCTGTGTTTGTTAGTTTCTGTTTTGTTAACACTAAAAAGGTAACTTTAGAATTTAATTCTAGGTGGGAAATATTTATTTTAACTGCCTTATGCCAGATATGCTAAACATTTTTTGGATAAAAAAAAATATATGGATTTGAAACACAACTATTTTTTTCAACTTTGTTTAACCAAACACTCTTTCAATTCTATCAATTATTGGTTTAAACGAATAAAAATTGATTTTTTTTATCAAAGCTAAATTAAGTAAAAGTAAAGAGAGTATTAGATAAAAGTAAATATTAATAAAAATCACAGATATTCACTTGTAGGAAGGAATAATCTATAATAATATCCTCGATAAAAAGTCTGCTTCAGATGCAGATGTTTGAAGTGAGCCCTCACTATTCGGTCACAATATACCATATATGTGTGCTAAGGATTATGCTTGATCATAACAGACTGGCCACAAACAATCAGCTCTAGTGATACAGTTATGTAAATTAACTCGCCTTGTTTTTGCAAGTGGGTGTAAACTAATGTAATTCCAGAGCCGTTTAGCCACAGAACACTGCAAAAAAAAAAAAGTCCGCGCCGACTTTAAAGTTACTCCGACATTTTAATTTTTTTTTTTTTGAGGGCTAAAAATTAAAATGTTTACTAAATTTTGGAATTTTCCCATCGGTTACAGGCTAAAAGCTATGAGTTTCCCAAATTTCAAGTTTCAAGATCATTTGAAAGTGGGTAAACATTAATGTTATTGAGTCAGCCATGTGGCTTTATAGTAGTATAATAATAATTAATATAAAGTGTATACCAAAAGTCCCTGTGAATTCTGGTGAAATGGGTGAGTTTCAAACAAATCTCACAATTACAATATTATTTGCCAACAATTCTGTTCGGTTATAAAGTTAGGGACCGACACTCAAAGCTATTATATGTAGGCCCTATCATATGTGTTATAAAATGTTGGTATATGCTAGGACTATAATATGTGCATTTTTCAATAAAACGACCTTTACTTGTCGAGAGTTGGTGGGAACTTGAGTTAGCTCATTATCAGTAGAATTATTGAAGATACTGATGGAAATATCTCTTTAAAATTACGGGTTTGAAATAAAACTGTTAGAACCTGAGTAGTTATATCTGATGTTGGGAGGGGTGACATCAAGACTTTCGTAAAAATAACTTGATTTTAAAATGAATATTGTTACAAAAATAAAATAAAGTGTATGTAAAATGTTAATGGGATAATCTATCATTTACCATAAATATGGTTTATTTTACATCAATAGTGTGAATATTATGATTTAAAATAAGATGAATAAGGTCGCAGGGCATGATGGTCCATTAAAAGGTCCATAGATCGTGAGTGTGACATGTCTGCTTTGAATAATCTTTAAACACATATTTCCATGGAAAAATTGGAAGGGGCTTCAAGGAAAACCCAGCAATTTTTTTTATCAACCCAAAATGTTGGCACTTTATTATATTTTTAATGTTATTTCATAGATACTAATAATATATTACATAAATATGTAGAAAAACTAACTGCTACGGGTCACATTACCTGACGTATGATTACGTGAAATAATGTCTAGTAACTTTTCTAGCCCTGTCAAGAACTTCCTAAGAAAATTTGACTTCAAAACATAAAAATAGTTTTTTTCGGAAACCATCCTGTTTTGCTTTAGAAAAAAAATTCTAACACTTGCCTAAACGCCTTTAGAGTAATGATGTATGACTTGAATACGTGAATTTTTTTCTAAAACAAGTAAAAANAAAAAAAAAAAAAATGTTAATGACTTTGGATTATTTATCTGACATTTATAACACCGCCCCTAAAAGAGGGTTATAAGGAACGTACGTTTAGAGCCACCGTGACCAGCCCGCTCTGTGTAAGTGGTACAATATCATCCCAACAGGATCGTCGTGCCCATCAAAAGTGTTTATAATTTGATCTACTCATAGTATGTCAAGACGTGAGAAAACTTCGTATTAGGAGTGGAAAGATGAGATGGAAATATAACACCCACCAACGGCGATTAGAATGCTCCGGCTCACCCCCCAACGTCGTATCAGGGTCGGTGTGGACAAGGGCTTCGTGGCCGCCCCCTTTAACCGTGAGAGACTGGGGGGGGGGGGGCGGGGTCTCTCTCTTATAA
>CABEEJ010010773.1:0-13108 GCA_901482245.1 Timema douglasi | reverse complement strand
ATCCATAGAACGGTTTTGTCACAATATTTTATTTATTATTACCATGTTTTGATGGGTAAACAAGTGTTGACCGGCCTCTTAAAGAACCAAGAATATGAGCTTGGTTACCTCCATAAGCTTGGTCTGAAACTTACTCACCAGGCTGGTTGACCTCAGAGTTGTTTGTTGTGTGGTTTGAACAATTTATAGACTTTTATAAGGCAACGAGAGAGTCTTTCATCACTCTTTTCCATTTAACTTAATACATAACGTTCTTTCAACATAAATAAGTGTTCAAACGGTTATTTTAATAACATATCTTTAATAAATCAAATATATTTGAACCTAATAGATTTATAATAGAGTATAAAATTTAGTAAACAGCGTGTGCTTTAATCAACCTAGCACCAAAGTGACAGATTTACATGGCTTCAGGTGTAGGGATGAATTCTGGGAATCTTGTAACTTTCACAGAAATCATACAATTTTGCTCCAATAAAAATTAAAATATATGTCCTGACAACCATATTTATTTATCCTAGACACCTTGTTGAAGACAAATGTCAACATTCATACAATTGCCAACAATATTGCTGTTGTGTATATACACCCTAAGAGTTTAGAATGAACTATATTTATTCTAACCGAAAATAAATATTTTATTTATATATTTAAAACAACTAATTAGTCAATATTTATATGGAAATTAAAACAAAGAAAGAAAAGCAAGATATTCGCGGTTAAAATTGAGTTTTAGTTGGAATATACTATTTTTGACGTAATCGTGGAGACTTATCAACCTTTAAATTGAACGTACATTCATCAAAGTGTGTTCAGTAATTTTCTCTGAATTTTTATTAGTGTAAAAAGTATTATCATAATTATAATACGTAAAGAATTATTCATGTTTGTTTGTCTTCCAAAACACTCGTTGTCAAGGAGATTTATATTTCATTTCAAACAGATCGTTTTCAAGGCTTCTTAAAATAAGATATATTCATCAAAAGTTAATATATTTGATTTGATACAAATTTAAGATGCAAAAAACGACACGTATAGTCATTTTTATAGACACTGCTTAGCTTACTGATAAGAAAACATATTGATTATACGAAAATCCTACCTGTATAAATATCCTACAAATTAAAAAAGATCCATTGAAATAAGTTAAACGATTGCAAGTATTCTAGACCAAAAACAGACTTACACTCAAAGTTTCATGAATACAGGCCGGCATATTATTTTATAAGAAGTATACAATAGAATATATAAATAGTTAACTAAGGGAATTCTAACATTGCTGTAGGCACGCGGAACTTAATTCATCCGTAGTTGTTAGTTAAATTTATAAATAGCTAAAAATAAAATTACATTTATATCAGTACACATTGCTATAGTGCGGTGGTTCCTAAACGTTTTTTCTTGCAGACCACTTTAGGTCTTGTAAAACATCTATGGATACTCACACCCACTCACACAAACATAAGATGTCCGGAGGATTGAAACGAAAATTAAAAATGTATATTATAATAAATCCAGGCTAATACAAAACATTGAATTAAAATTATGTATGTATTATGTATGACATTATACTAGTGTGAATACTGGTGTTGCTCCCTCATCTCTCATAGCTCTTTAAAGTTGGGAGTGGTTGTAGAGAGCTATTCTCATGTCGAGTGTGACATTTATATTTTGTTGCCGAATAGCATTAATATTCAGCTTCGCACAGTTAAATCTATGAAAAGTGTAAATGTTTAAGTACAGGCCAATTAAACACTTGAGGATATTCTTGAAGGATTATGAGCGAGGGAAATAACAATTTCACTGTAAAAACTAAAAATTGGGTGATTTTGGGCCTTGTGGAAAGCTAGCAATTTGCAAGAAACTATTGCACCAAGAGTGTAAACTGCGGTGGCTCAACCGGAAATAAAGATATTCAACAGGGGGTTTCTTGGTTGGATATTATTCTAACGGTCATAATGAAATTAACATATTTTTTGGTCACTTAAAGAAGCTTCGTAATCTTTTGAGTCAAAATATTTTTGTATATTAATTAGAATTCAAAGAAACCATTACAGAAATTATACCACGGATCCCTTGGGTATTGTCCACATACTACCTAGGAACCACAGAACAGAGTTATGGAACCCCTGCTCTTAGTGTGTTGATTTTTTTTTTCTTAGAGAAGCTATTTTGCGGTTAAATTGTGTTGACAATATAATTCATATTAATAAATAAGAACTAATATCCTTAATTTAAAATGAAAAGACTAAGTATATGGCTACACAGAGAACACAGGTATAGGTCGATAATTTAGATATTATAGCAAACAACATTTATCTGTAGTAGTGCGGTGGAACACCTGGTACGCGACGCTGAATGGGTGTATCTGCTCACGTGATCACGCCCCTCGCTCTCTGATTCTCTGTTGGTTTCCACCCCTCCCCACCCTCACTCCCCCACCCGCTGACCACCTTTCCACGGTTTGTATGTGTGGTACGTATGGGAACAGCACTGAGATTGGCTGTTATTTATATCACTGGTTAAATACAGTGCTTTCCCCTCCCCTTCCAAGTTTGACCCCCTTTTTCCTCTGGTTATTTTCATAACGACAGGGGGTTAGCGACCTGTTGTCGTCCTTCAATGTCACAAAGGTTTATGTCTGGTCTTCTATGTGGCAGTGTGTTTTCCATGATAACTGGTGCCAGTTTGGCGGTTCGACAAGACAGAAATAGTTCACGACCTTGAATGGTGTTGCAACCCTCCCATTCTATGTGGGAATGGGATTTCCCTGATGACTGGGGACCGATTGGTGGCTCGAGATGACAGGAATAGTTAACGACATTGAATGATGTCACAACCCTCCCTTCCTATGTGGTAATGGGTTTTACTTGATGACTGGCTCCGGTTTGGCAGCACGACCAGACAGAAATAGTTCACGACCTTTAATTATGTCGCAACCCTCCCCCTTCTAAGTGGAAATGGGTTTTCCCTGATAGGCACCAGTTTGGCGTCTCAACAAGACAGAAATAGAACACGGCCTAGAATGATGTCGAAATCATCTCCATCTATGTGGCAATGTTTATTCCCTGATAACTGGCGCCAGTTTGGCAGCTCGACAAGACAGAAATAGATCACGACCTTGAATGATATCGCAACACCCCCTTCTATAGTGTAATGGGTTTTTTCCCGGTGATTTCGCAACTAGTCATCGCAATGTCGCAACTTCCTATGTGGTAATGGTTTTTTCTCGGTGATGTCGCAACTAGAGAGCATTGACAAAGCTCTGATTNTTTTTCTCGGTGATGTCGCAACTAGAGAGCATTGACAAAGCTCTGATTATACACAATCAGTGGCCTCAGAAGCCACACAGTGATTTATAATCCTCAGTTATGAGCCACTATCCCCCATGTTAAAAGTCGACAAAATCGGCTGTTTGGTATCGTCCGTCGACATGCGAGGATGTAGGGGTCAGCCATGGGGATGATTAAGAAAATGTTCCGGAGGGAGAAATACCTACAGTTTACATGGCGGGGATTCAATTTACTCCAGCCATAGTTAGATGAGCCCGACATTTAGACGACTTACACACTGGTATTCGAACCTCGATACCTTTAGTACAGCTAATGTATGTTATAACGATCGTACTTCCTTCTGAGTTCACTCCTACTATTTTCGAAGGTTTTTTTTGTCAGTAATATTTTTCTAGACCAGGTATAATGTGTACCCACATTTGCTTCAAACGTCAATCACTCTGTCACCGGCCGTCTGATGACGTCTTAGACCATGCGACCGTCGATGCAAGTATACAAATTTAGACGGCGTGCACACCGGGATTTGAATCTCGATATCTTTAGCACAGCTAATGTCTGTTAAAATAGTCGTAATACCTGCAACTACATCATTTTGCCGGTCGTCAAGATTTTTCAAGAAGAGGTAGGTAATGTGTACCCGCATTTTCTTCAAATGTCGATCACTTTGTCACCAGTAGTCAATTGACGCCTTAGACCATGCGACCATCGATACAAGTATAAAATGCATTGTGAAGGTAGATTTCTACCCAAAGATAAAGTTTAAAAAAAGAAATAACCGTTTTATTACTCGAGACACTTATAACAACAGAAATAATAATTTAATGTTCTCATCTATATTTTGTCATGTGAGGAATGACAAGCCTCTACCGTGGTTTGGATTCCACGTTAAACCGTAGCTCCTTCATTTCATCGTACAATCACCTTACCATTACACATTAGCGTAAGCGCGTATAACCCAAACGGGTAGTCTTACATTAATTCATAAGTAATATCGAATTTAATGTTCGCAACTATATTTTTACGAAATAATAAATCACAAACACACACAGACAAACACTTCATTTTATTATTATAGATTCCTGTTCCATTAATATAAATATGCGGATAGCCCAGACGGGCGGTCTGGTCTGCAAGACAGAAATTAACCCCAACGAGATTCGAATCGAATCCTAGAGATGAACATGACAGCTGAGCACTGTTTCACTGAACTACAGTCCCATTTTCATAGGAACAACAACTAGATCTGAGTTTACGTATTCATACGTAAAAAAAAAAGTTATCTACAACAACCTATTTTGATATACTATCAATTCATATAAAATATCACCGATACTGTAATATTATTTTATAAATGTTGAGCGAAAAAAGTTTGTATCTTTAAAAGTTTCTTTGTATAAAAAAAATGGACTCTAAAACCGTTGTTTTTCCACAGAGTGTTTACTACTGTCTCGGGCTTTACTACACTTATTCCCCTTAATGCGAGCCTGACGACTTGAGCCCTTACTAAACTTATTGAACTATGAGAGGCTGACATCATAAGCAAAACCGAACCAGCGACCCACCCTCCTAAACCACGGCCGTGCAGATTAGAATGACTTTGCTATCTTTCACTCTTTTTAGCACTACATCTTACTAACCGTTTGGGTTATAACACGTATTAGTACTATTTACGCTAATCGACTATGAATTGGAAAGGTTTCATTTAGATAAATTGAACACACATTTGCACGTGGAGGGAGTGTGGAAAAGCTACCCCAATTCACCCGACCGTGATTCTTACCTCGATCTCCCCCTTCCTCGGCAGTCTAGCTCAGCACGAATCTGTTGTGTTAGTCAACTGCACTACAAAGGCAGGTATATTACACTATGCACTCTTTTTATACAGTTAACAATCCTTACAAGGCTGGCTCTTCTCTATTTATACTTCAACCAAACCAAATATTACAACAGATTGAAAGAAGAAGCAGATACGTGAGTCTACTACTACTGATGACAGGGAGATCGAGGTTCGAATCTCGGTCGGGTGAACTAGAGGTGTTTATCACTCTCCCTCTATGCATATGTGGGGGCTCAAACTTCCCAATTCCTAACCCAATAGTGTAATTAGTACTTAAGCGTATAAACGGGTAGTAAGACGCCGTGCTAAAATGTGTCGAGTTTGTGTGCGTGTGTATTTTCAATTTTACAATACTTAGTAACTGTCCACCCACGTAGCAGGCTAATAGAGTTCCCCCCCCCCCCTTTAAGATCTAATCTCTAGCACTCGTACATAGTAAAAACGTTTCTCAACTACTTTAAGTGCATGGTCGAATGACCTCAATCAGGGGGAACGTACTGAATCTTGTACTCTCAGGAATCACAGAGTTTCAGAAGTTATTGTTAGACTTTCCCAATTTTACCTCCGGTGCAAGTGGGCATGCCGTCTAAACGTCAAGCTCATCTATTCTGGGGATTACACTATTGGACGAGATATATCATCTAATTTGTAAATTTGCCGTTCTTTAAATAGGTACATTAGAGATGGACACTTTTCGGGAGTGTTTATTTTTTCCAATCGCATAAATGGGGTACACATCACGCCCTGTAACGTAAGGAGGTAGGAGGGTTCAAATCCCTGTAAAATCGACAAGCACTAATTACTTTTATAAATACAAACCCTATTTTTTTGTGCCAAAAGTTCTTAGTAAATCTAATTTATTCAGGCTTGCTTCTTTCTTCTGATAAATATTAGACACGTAGAATGATGGCAGGCTGTGTGGGTGTGTAAACAGACATTATAAGTTTTAATAAATATTCAGGGTAAACTAAACAACTGCACGCCATAGTACTCAATATTATAGATTCCTTCATTAGTGTCGAGCGTATTTAGGCAGTTCCCCCCTCCCCCTTCCGTGCAAAAATGTTCACACTTCCTTTAATTTTGGCTTGAGGCTTAAGTGTATAATTTGTTTTGTGTGCATTAAATTATATTTGATATTAATTATAATTTATGTAAAAGTTACATATTATTTCTTCAAAATATATCTGCTAACATTATTACATGCTATAAATAGTTTGTCTCATTAAAATACTACGATTAGACTTAAAAATTACATTATTATTGTTATTAAATCGGAGCTCCTCAAGTAGGTACACTAAAAATTAATAAATATTTACATTAATAATATTTAAATCAATGTTTACATGTCTTTATTGGTAACATTTTCCCTACATATTTGCAACATTTTAATATATATATATATATTACCTATGTATCTTAGCATGTGTCCTGGTTTGTTCCCATTAAGGTGTGTGATATGCTCGTAAATACACATTCTAAGACTAATTTTTTTAATATATAAATATTCCAAGCATACTTTTCGTAGTGATTGTAAAATATTATTTACATCACTACTGATTGATGTTGGGCATCAGATGTAAACAATTGTTCAATTAATCCGTTTAATAAGAATTCCGAGCGTATTAATGTATTAATAACCTATTTCAAGAGGAATGCTTAAAATGTAGCATATACATTCGACACATCTTCAATGTTAGTTATACTTAATATTATTAATATTATTTAAATTTCTATTAACTTTATTTGTGGTGTTGGGGAGAGAGGGGGAAGGGGGTCAAATACCTTGTTAGTCTCTTCCCCCCTTGGGTGTAGCAGCACTGCTTACAGCAAAAGATATGTGTAAATATCTTAGCACTAAGCCAATGACGTAGCGATAGAGTATTGATAATTTCCCCTATGTTAGCCAGAGTTTACGCATCTAAATAGCTTTTAGAACATAAATTCTCAAGTTGGGAGACTCGTTTGTTTCCAAGCAGCATTGTTAGAGATAAATTAGGCTTTAAGAAATAGTTTTATTTGCAACGTGAGTTGGACAATCCACCTGATTCCCTCTCACCAAGATCTGATGGACGCTTAATCTATGTATCACTTCATTTTACTCTTATTATGATTGTTTGCTTTGAGTATTTCTAACTGTGTGCTTTTATAAAACAATTTATACAAACTAAAATAGGTTTAGGGAAAAAAAGGGAAACATGGTATATCTTAGCTCTATATTAATAAAGGGCCACAATCGTGTTTTTCAATTATTTTGATTGAAATAATGCTGTGCAATTAAATGAGTGTTTGAAATGTCACTACATATTTTATAAAATAAGATGAATCCATTTAAAAGTTCACAATTCAATATTTTAGGGTAAAACGAATAACTCTCAATTCCACAGTAAAAGTACCATAATTATATTTTTGAAATGGTCAGAAGTATTAAGTTATAGAAGTAAATAATGAAGTTTTAAGTTAAAACAAATGTTTTCTCTCAATTTGGTAGAAAATAAATGCACAGTGCCTCAGACTGACTTTCTCGCTATTTTATATAAAACGGAAATATTTAATAACAACTCTTAAGATCATTGAAACGAAATAATGTACATTGTTGCAGAAACATAATTATTAAAAGCCGTACATTCTAACACAGAAATAATATCTTCATTCCCCAAACATATGATTAAAATTATATTTTTTCCTATCTCTTTGGAAATTGTTGGTTTATAAAATTACATTTGATTTAAAATTGTTTTATTTTAATAGTTTGAGAACTGTTCAGTGGTTAATAATTTCATATTTCATATAGTTTCGAGTGCGTATAACCCGAACTTTTAGTAAGACGCGGTGCTAATAATAATAATAATAATAATAATAATAATAATAATAATAGTTGCGTAGATATTATCAACATTGTTGATATCCACCCATTTAAACAACCCTCCAAGTCATTTTATCGGGAAAATTAGTTGCGCCGATTTGTTTGTAATATTAAAAAGTTTCTGGATACAAATTTAATCAAAATATTTATAGCTGTTTAGAAAAAAATATATCTTGTAAGCCCTTAACTTTAGGGTTGGATGAATGATTCTATGGATAACCTCTTAACTTCCTTGGATAGCTGGTTTCAACACTTGCCAAAATGGTTTCGGCTCCAACCCATGATACAGACAAGCGAGACAAAATTTAAAAAAATCTCCCTTTTTGTTTTGAAAGCATATAAAACGAGAGGATTCGTCGTAATCTCCAGGTAAAAAAATACCATCAAAATTTTATCTTTTAATGTATGTGGGAATAATTTAAAAGTTATACAGATCTGGCAGTTTCTGAAATATTCGTGATACCGAAGAGAGATAATAATGAGCACGCCTCGGGGTGAAACGTGCTCAACACCAACTAATAGTATTGTTCAAATATACTAGCAATTACACATAACACTTTTACGTTAATTAGAACTTTAGTTATTATATATCACTGCATATCTGTTGTTCCCCAACATAAATTTTGTTTTAAATTACTTATATCAACCAATACATACAAATAAAGCTTGACGGATCATGAAGAACTCATCCTCCGGTCCATATCATATTGTTTTGTTTCTGTCTTTGAATTATCCAGAGCTATATAAAAAATAAATAACGAGCCAAGTGAGTAAAATAATTTATTTTGATTTTGTGTTAATAGTGCTGATTTGTTATTTACAAATCTCAGAGTTATTAAAAGAAGGGAGCTTATATTGTATAAGTTTTGGAGACTGTTCTACTGGCTGGTGAAGGGACACACAATATTAAATTTTAAATAGCGATGCAAATATTATTAAAATATTCTGCCACTCACAACCTAGTTTCATTTAAATTATTTACTGTAAGCATTAAACATAAATATTTTAAATAAAAATCACAACAATATTATGTATCTAGGAAACTACTATTATAATATATTAAAATACATCATGTTTCCTGGCAACAAATACTAATCAATGCTTGATTTTTTTTTTAAGGAAGAGTTTGCTTAATGAAACTAAGATTTATAAGGTATTTAAACGCCAATATTACACGCGATAGTGTAATATAATATTATCCACGACATTACGGGAGCCTCACATACGAGGCTAGAAGTATAAAAAGATACTAAGGGATATCGTCACCCAAGATACTCTGCCATCTAATCAAGGTATTCCATAATAAAAACATATACTTTTTATAGGAATCTTACACATGGGTATCTATTTATTATAAAGAAAATATATAGTGAAAGTGAGTAAGGTTAACTGAAACAGTACTTTGCTGGAAGTCTCAATTGCTAATACCTGGTCATCAATACAATTACATGGATTACAACTGTTGGAGTGTTTGTGTCATGTGAAGAGCTATGTTTTGGGCCCTAGGTCGCTTTAAATATGTGTGTAATGCAAGATTTAAAAAAAATAAAAACCCAGTTTTGGCTAAATTGATTCGATTTGTAGGGTCTAAAACTATGCACAATAATATGGTTGGATAGAGAGTTTATTTCACTATCAGAGCCCTGCATCGCATTCTTGACACACATTTTGGTTTGGCAACTGGAGAACCGTAAATATATGTTTAATCTATTACCTTTCTTTAAATAAAATTCTGTTTCATCGCTAAGTTTTGTTCAAATTTTTGGATCTGTAGAGTATAAGCCCAAGCACACTTATAAGGTTGAAGAAAATTGATTTTAATATCAGGGCCCCACTTTGTGCTCTTGACACAGATTTTTATTTGTCCCCTTGAGCGCCTTAAAAATGTGTATAGTTCTGGATTTTACTTTTTAAAAATATGTACTTCATGCTGTTTAGGGCAAATTACTCAGATTTGTGCTAAATGCCCAATCAAACATAATGTTAGAAACTTTGGATTTTTATTATTATAATAATTTTTTAAATTATTCTCATCTCCCTCTATAATCTTTTTCTGAACTAGTTTTGTGTTGGCTATATTTGTTTTTCTTGTGTTGGTTATAAACGTGTAGTTTATTGTGGAGTAGAATATTTCTGTCCAATAATAAAATGGCGTTGTTAAAGTAGCTACTGTTGTCAATTTTTCATAATATTGTATTTAAATACAGGGTTGCAAACAATATGAAACTAGTATTATTCATATATATATATATATATATCTTAGTATACAAACAAACACCTTATACATAATGGCTGCGTTGTCTGATGGCTGTGATCTTATATAATCACATGTTTATAAGCTGACGACTTCCGCACATCCATCTTAGACTCTGCCTTAAACTATGAGTGAAGGATGACCATAGTCACGGCACGAATCCTGGATAGCTCAGTGGTAAGATCATTGGCGTACTAAGCTGAAGGTCCCGGGGCTCGATTCCCGTGTCCAGGTGTCATTTTTCAATTTTCAGAATACCTTATACACAGGTTAATTATGTAAAATTTATAAAAACAAGTATAATAGTTTAAAATCCAAGTTGAATTTTAAAATAATAAGACAATAATTTAAAAAAATATCTTTTTATATTAAAATAGAGATAGTTCTGCTCTCTATTAACCACGGATTGAGTTAAGAAGAGTCTCTGCTGCTGCCATCTATCAGACATGTAGCACCACAATTAAATATATACAACTCAGCATTTTGTTGATATAATAAAAAAAAATAGTAGATACAAATCAAACTTTTTATTTGTGGTGCTTGTTAAAGAAAATATCTGAATGAAGACCATTCAGACTTGATACAATTCAGGATTTTGTGGATATATTACAAATAATTACAGTGAATAAAAATCAGGATTTTTGTTAAAATCGTTTATTTGAAAACGATTTGAATGGAAACCATCCAGAATAGATAAAATTAAGAATTTTTCGGATATTATGAGAATGGGTTTAAATCAGAATTTTTATCTGTGGGTTTTTTCAGGAAATGTCTGAATGGATACAATTCAGTCGTCTCGCAATATAGTCACATTTTTTATTTCTTGAACGGTAAATTCGGGCAGCATCATATTTACCGCGGTCAAATACTCGAAAATCCTAAAATATAACACACCATTTATCGTAAACTACTTTGACAATCAGAATTTTTTTTTTTCAGAACACATTTTAAAACCTTAAAAGGAATGAGGATATTATAAAAATTTCCATATTCAAATTAATAAGTTTTGAAAAAACTGTTTTCTAATTACCATATTGGGCTAGGAGTTGATAAGGTTGAATATCGAGGAAATGAATCCGCATTTGCGTGGAGTAAGAGTGGAAAACCATTTCGGAAAATCCACCCCTAATTCACCCGTGTGAGATCCAAATCTCGATCTCCCCGTCCTCGGCAGTTTAGATTAACACGAAACCAGCGCGTTAGCTAACTACGCCACCGAGGTGGGTCTCAAAGTTTTAATTAAAATTGTATAAATGATTTGATTTATGCTCTTTGGTGGAGTATTCCTTCAACAATGCATATACTGTATATGTATATGTATGTATATGTTGAAGGCAAAACACATCTGTGGTCACGTGTACAAAGGCGTCTGTCCCATATGGTTTGGTTTCTTGGCAACGAGAAATTCGGGGATTGAACCCACTTACTGACTCGACACCCTCATCAACGTACTTTCCCAACCCCTGGGCCTGTTAACGTGAAATGTTGGGTGAAGTTTCCTTTTAGGCCCTAGGCAATGGTTTCTAAACTTTTTGCTCACAGATCACTTTAGGTCTTGTAAAATATCCATAGATACTCACACCCTGCTCATATAAATATAGGATTCTCGGATGATTGGAACCAAAATTAAAAAATTATATGATAAAACATTCAGTCTGTTGAAACTATGGACTTAACTAGACTTGCAGCATCGTTACCATGCTTGCAACCTTAACAAAACTTTGTGGACTGTATTATTTCCTATTAACAGGGTGTGAATCAGCATCCAAAACACCACAAAACACTGCAATAAAACATAACGATCTCGCCAACCATCTTACTTGTCGGTCTCATGTGGTCACAGTGTCTATCACAGGCCAGGCCACCTCAACTCTCCTCAACTGGCAGCCTACTCTTGGTTGTGGCGTACACCACCAGGGGCACTCCTTCAGCCGACACTTTGGAGCGTATGAACACAGTCTAACACAAAAAGCTTACATTAAAATGTATGTATGTTCTTTATATTCAATATTACATTATAGTTTACTAGTGTCATTGATGGTGTTGCTCCTTCGTTTCACATTGCTCTTTAAAGTTGGGAGAGGTTGTAGACAACTATTCTCATGTCAAGTGTGACATTCAGTCCGCAACAATATTTAAATTTTGTTGCAGCATAGTGTCAAAACATATTCAAAATATCATGCTTGTTTAGGCCTAACCTCTTAACCAACAGTGTGAATGCTCAATAGTGTGGCGCATGAATACATTCATTAAAGCTCTTTCTTTTTCTTGTTAGCGTCATACAACGGTCATGTTGAACATTTACCGTGTGCGTTCTGTCGAACAGTGCGTTCCAAACTTCAAATATAGTATTTAATACATAGCATGACATTTCAGATTTGCACAGTTAAGTTGTTGGAAACTAAAAGTTTAAGTACTGCCCATTTAAACACTTGAGGATATTCTTGAAGAAGAATGAGGGAGGGAAATAACAATTTCCCTGTTAAAACTAACAAGCAGGGTCCCTAAGGTGCGGAGGCGCACGCCCCCCATCCCCACGAATCCCCAGTTCCTTTTAAAGTTATTATTCGCACTCTCACGACAATTTTATCTTTCCATAATAGTTTCAAGAAATATATGTTTTTGGTTTGAGTAATAGCAGGCAATGTTTTTAAAATGGCATGCGGTCGGGCGCGAGGTGGTCAGCGCCTGACGTCCGTGAAGTTGGCCCCCCCCACTTTTAAAAATTCAATTTTTTATGATTGCAATCGTTTGTTCTTCGTTGGTTCCGGATTGTTCCGCAAAAATTTTCGTTTGTTCCGTTTTGATAGGCCCACAAATGATATGTTTACATTGGGGGGGCTAACTTCACGGTAGCC
>CABEEJ010010771.1:0-13108 GCA_901482245.1 Timema douglasi | reverse complement strand
CTGTTAGAACAATGTAGAGCTATCTGATACATCTTCTTACTATTATTGTACCTGTTAGAACAATGTAGAGCTATCTGATACATCTTTCTACTATTATTGTACCTGTTTGAACAATATAGAGCTATCTGATATATCTTCCTACTATTATTTTACCTGTTAGAACAATATAGAGCTATCTGATTCATCTTCCTACTATTATTGTACCAGTTAGAACAATGTAGAGCTATCTGATACATCTTCCTACTATTATTGTACCTCTTAGAACAATAGAGAGCTATCTGATACATCTTCTTACTATTATTGTACCTGTTAGAACAATATAGAGCTATCTGATACATCTTCTTATTATTGTACCTGTTAGAACAATGTAGAGCTATCTGATACATCTTCTTACTATTATTGTACCTGTTAGAACAATATAGAGCTATCTGATACTTCTTCCTACTATTATTGTACCTGTTAGAACAATATAAATTTATCTGAGACATCTTCCTACTATTATTGTACCAGTTAGAACAATAGAGAGCTATCTGATACATCTTCCTACTATTATTTTACCTGTTAGAACAATATAGAGCTATATGATACATCTTCCTACTCTTATTGTACCTGTTAGAACAATATAAAGCTATCTGAGAGATATTCGTACTAATATTGTACATCTTAGACCAATATAAAGCTTCCTTCACTCATCTTTGCTCAGCACAATACAGGGCCTTATCCACTAATAAAATTAGCAAAGAAAAGACTATCTTATGATGTATTCATTGACTCATACAGTAGTACTACAGTAGCCCCACGGCTTCTTTGGTGCTGACTGACAGCTCACAGCTAACTTCTGACAGTCAACATTTAGGTATATACCCAAATTTTGACTGACAGAAGTGACAGCTACTAAACACATGTTTTTTCAGATCATATGGATCGGCGTAGGGGTACAAAATTTGGTCTGGTAACTTTTCAAAGCTGTCAGTCAGCACCAAAGAAGTCATGGGGCTACTGTACATAAACAACGTAATGTTATTACCTTTTTTGACTCTTCCCATCCTCACCAAGTAACACCAAGTGTACATTTATCCTGAACCCCTTCAACCTGTGTTACGTAGCTTTCACATCAAAACTGAATACCATTATCTAATGGGGAACCTCATTTGACACTAAAAGACGGACTCGGGTTTAATATTATTAAAAATAAATTTTACCTCGATATAATCACCTATGATACTATCATAACAATACCTTATTATATTTAAATATGAACAGTTATATTATTTTTCTACATTATAATGTAATCATAAGAGAAGTGTTACGTAACATTGTGATGTGTAACCCACCATCAATGGGCGGTAGATGCAAGCGAATGATTTTTCACAATAGATTTAATAATTTATTTAATCAATATTTCAATTTATAAATATTTTAAAAATATAGTGCTAGACCATAAAAAATACTTGCAATAAATAATTATAATAGTCTAATATAATGATGACTCTTAAGGCCCTTGGTCCTGTCGAGTGCAAGTCTAGAACCTATTTAGTGGGATTGTAGGCGGGAAGGTGAAAGGCGTGTCATGGCTTCACAACCGACCAAAGTATCCTTCCGCGCCAACAAGAACTGATTAATCACGAAAACCGTAGATGGCGCTAGCTACCGGACAGGTCTTGCGGAAAAATCAAACGTTTGTAAATATCAGTTTTCTCGAGAACTATTGAAATTTTTATGTTAATATTTTCAAACCCCCTTCTAAGATAATGTATCAATGTTTATTAATTGTTACATTTTATAATATTTTGTTATGAAGCTGGTAGCTTTCTATTGAAAATACCAATTTTATAGTTATTTATCACTTTTAAAATTATAGAGGAAGTGTGTAAATAAAAAGTATAACTTAATCAACATGCTTCTATTCTTGAACAAACCGTTTCCGAAAAGAAAATTGCAAAGCAATACAAATTCTTGAAGATAGTCGTCTTTTCCCATGGCTTTCTGCATTTCCACGTCAAATGGAAATGGCCAATCCCCTTAAGGAAAAACAGACAATTTGACTAGCTCTTTTGTAATTTCATCACAAAGAGTGGCAGTCACAATAAACGTATTACATATTTACATGGGCCTAAAATGTTTGAGTATTAATAGAAATAACTTATATTTTGATAAAATTATTGGGGGTCATACTAAACACAGTTACATAGTTACTGTAGTGTTTTAGTTTTAAACCACTTTACTTTCTGCACATTAAAGCTAAGTCAATATAATTGTTGGCTAGATCATGTAGGTTATAGGGCGGGGGAAGTTTTAGTTAGTCATTATTTATAACATTAAGTTATTGATTTCAATATTTGTGTGTGTGGTGAACGAGAAGTGAAACTCGCCACATCACGTAAATATTGATACATAAATTTAATCAATGTCACTAGAATTTTGTTTCATAATTGTTTCATAATCAGTCAAAACAACACACACATTGTTTGAACATATTTATTCAAAACATGTACACTTTACTACTCAAGACACAAATTATATATTCCAATTGAAAATATAAGACAATTTAATGTGAATTTGTTGATCTTTTGTATTACAAGATTCAGAAATATCGGCTGAATATCTGAACTTTAATGAATTTGCGGAAATCTTCAAATGATATGCAGGAAATATTAAGCTACCACAAGAACACGCCGCCAGGAAATAGTTTATTTTATTGTGAGAGCTGGCTAACTCAAAAAATTCCATATTTTATGTCAAATTCACCATTTGTGGCTATTGACAGGATTGCACACCATTAGATCGCCCCTCCTCGCTCGTTCACATCAGCGTTAAGTGGTTTATGGATGACCTCTAAATACTGTGTCCTGTCACATGATTGCACACCTGAGTAAATACGGTACTGTTGGTTCAACAAGGTTTGTGGATTGTCACATCCTTAGGAGGCTGGAGATTAGAAATACAACCTCCTTGTGAAAATACTAATGCTCATCTTGTGTCCTGGCCTATACTTACATTGTCTTTTAAGCAAGGCCGTAGTCTTTGGAGGTTTAGACCCCATAACATTTTATAAAAAAAATATACATAGCTTTATTTATGGTTCAATCAATACCAAAATAAGTACAAATTAGGGGGCTGTGTTTAATATGTTGAATTTTTCATCGATTTCGGCAGTTAGAGGGTAGTGTTGCCATGAAACACACTTCAGATAGATTCTAATCACTTAGAATTTTTTCTACCCTCTGGAAAATGGGGGATGTGCCCATCAAATCCCCCCTGAAATTATTGTTTGGTTACGGCCTCGCTTCTAAATAGAGCTGAAAAGTCAAATTGTAATAACTAAGACCAACACCCCAGATGTTGATGTCATGTAATCTTATTTTATTTTGGTACATCACAGACAGTTGTGTTCTTGTCTATAAACATTCTGTTTATGATCACATGAGTGTGGAAACGTGTTTTTTTACCAGTTATTCTTTGGATATTGGTTATTATATTGAAATTTAAGGGCGTATTTTCTTGGTATACCGTCCGGGGTTCAATCCTCGGTCCCTGAAAATATTTATCTGATTACCAAACCCTTCCTTCACTTCTGACAAGATATCTTGTGAATGTGGGGAATGCCAGGTCTCCACCGTGGTTCGGATTCCACGTTAAACTGTAGGTCTTCCATTTCATCTCACAATCATATCTCACAATCACCCTACCACTACACATTAGCGTAAGTGCGTATAACCCGAACGGGTAGTAAGACGCGGTGCTAATAATAATAATTCTTGGTATACTTCCTTTGTTTTAACACATTTTCGATTAATTTTTGACCCGCCTCGGTGGCGTAGTTAGCTAACGCGTCGGTCGTGTTGAGCTAGACCACCCAGGACGGGGATATCGAGGTTCGAATCTCTGTCGGGTTAATTGTGGGGTGGGGGGAGGTTTTCCTAAATGGTTTTCCACTCTCCCTCCCCGCAAATGTGGGTTCACTTCCTCTAAATTCAACCTTCCCAATTCCTAGTTCATTAGCGTAATTAGTACTTAAGCGTTTAGCCCGAACGGGTAGTAAGACGCGGTACCAAATAAAAAATATATTAATTTTTAGGCATTTATGTTGAATATCATTATTATCACTATTATTATTTAGCACCGCGTCTTACTACCCGTTCGGGCTATACGCCTAAATAATAAATACGCTAATGGGTTATGAATTGGAAAGGTTGAATTTTAGAGGAATTGAACCCGAATTTGCATGGAGGAAGAGTGGAAAACCATTTAGGAAAATCCACCCCAGTTCACACGATGAAGATTCGAACCTCGCTCTCCGCGTCCTCAGAAGTCTAGCTCAACACGAAGTTAGTGCGTTAGCTAACTTTGCCACCGAGGCGGGTTATGTTTTATTATTATTATTATTAGCACCGCGTCTTACTACCCGTTCGGGTTATACGCACTTACGCTAATGTGTAATGGTAGGGNAGCACCGCGTCTTACTACCCGTTCGGGTTATACGCACTTACGCTAATGTGTAATGGTAGGGTGATTGTGAGATGAAATGGAGGACCTACAGTTTAACGTGGAATCCGAACCACGGTGGAGGCCTGGCATTCCCCACATTCACAGATGTCTTGTCAGAGGTGAAAGAAGGGTTTGATAATAAGATAAATCTGTGCCGGGACCGAGGATTGAACCCCGGCCGCCAGCACAGAAGTCTGACACCTTACCCCTAGACCACCTGGTCACCGGGTTATGTTGAATAAGTACAATTTGTATATACTATTGATATATTATAAATGCATAAAAAATTGCACAAGCACAATATTTTCACTATAAAGTTGTCGGAAAGAAGATAATGTAGACAATGAACTTAGTATCATCTTTGTTTGGTGGAAAGTGCACATTCCCGGTGAGACTGCAACTAAGCTAGAGAGGGTTGCTTTTGTATTCTTATTTTCATGGCGTGAAGGGAAGAAACTAGTAGAGGGCAATCCACACCTATTACACCTCATCGGGATACAAACCCCGACCTCCCCATCACTGACAAACCAGACTAAACCAGCTCAAGTGTTTAGTCCTGGTGCCGACCAATGGAGTTTGGTCGAATTCAGAGAAAAATGCTTAACTCTATACCTACCTTTTGATAAATAATGAACCTTATTGACAAAATCTGAGCCATTTGACTAATGTGTAAATGTTACGGGTAGTGTGCGAAATCTGGATAATGTCGAGACTAGCCGGTAGATGTCAGCATTGACCAGGTGCAGCTGATAACATCAGAGATAAAATGTAATTTATCTCATTTACGTCACTATCCGGAATATATCGACACTAGCCAGCAATACTTGGATAACGTGGAATGATATTTGTAAAACTAATCACGTTTCAATACGAATTTTATTTCAAAACAATATTTTTAAATTGGACAGTAAATTGGATCGTAGCAATGCACTAACATTCGAAATGCCTCATTTTATGCTTTATTTGCACTAAACTAACCTAACCTAGACTAACCTAGCTTAACTAATCTAACCTAACCTAAACTCACCTAACCTAATCTAAGTCGACCCAGCACCAACCGTATAAATTGACACTATCCAAGTGAGGGGGGATAATGTCAATATTATCTGAATAATATTGACTTTATCCGTAGCATATATACATTGCGAATGAAAATTTATGATTGTTATGCCGTAGGTTAGGTTGGGTTGGGCTAGGTTATGTTGTCAGACACTTGCTGTTTTTCGCTCAGCTTGAGAAAACATTCACAACCATCCTACAACAGTCAGTACAACTTGTTCACAATTCCCGAGAGTAAGCTGGCGGCCCAACTGAAATGCGTCCCTTTAATCTGACAAGCCTACTTAAAAGTTTAAATTAACTAACAATAATAATAATAATATTTAGCACCACGTCTTACTACCCGTTCGGGTTATACGCTTTAAGTACTAATTATTACGCTAATGGATTAGGAATTGGGAAGGTTGAATTAGAGGAAGTGGACCCTCATTTGCGTGGAGGGAGAGTGGAAAACCATTTACGAAAAACCACCCCCAGTTCACCCGACCGAGATTCGAACCTCAATCTCCCCGTCCTCAGCAGTCGAGCTCAACACGACTCGCGCGTTAGCCAACTACGCCACTGAGGCGGGTTTTAAGTTAACTATAGTGATAAGTAAAAAATCCGCTCATGTTAAAATCGGACTCACTTCAGTGGTCGAATAGTCCAAGTTGTCATTCTCGCAATATACTGGATGATGGAGAGCTCAGGGCTCATATCCTGGTTGGGTGTGCTCAAGGTGATTTTTCCTAAACTGTTTTCTATTCTCTCTAAACACAAATGCCTCCTTCCACACAAATGCCCTCCTCCTCATACATTCTCCCTCCACATGAATTAGCCCGCCACACAAATACCTCCCTCCACACAAATACCTCCTTCCACACAAATGTGGATACATTCCCTCTAAATTTAACCTTCCCCTTCCCTACCATATCATCGTAATTAGTGCATATTGCGGATACCCCTGAAGGTTACTAACACGCCGTGGTATAAAAAGATAGTCCTGGTTGGATGTAAGTGCAGTTATTGTGATCCTTTCCCGGAAACGAAGCCTGTTCCCCAGAATGTAAGTTGTGTCGGTAAGGAAGTGGGTCTGGCCTTGTTGCAATAAGGAATGTGGTAACGTAGCATACCGCAGTCACCACACGGCAGGTCATCGACCTCTTCAAACACTCACGCCATCAGGACCTAGCGGCCCACCACATATGAACGCAGGTTCTAATTAGGTTTGATTAATGTAGAAGCTCCAAAGCTAGACATGATTTCAGACGTTGCCCATATTTGATGTAACGGTAGGTAGGTCAACGTAGCATATCCCCATGTTAGTGTATTTAGGTTTTATTTGGAGAGAAGGTGACCTGGTGGTCTAGGGGTAAGGTGTCAGACTTCTATGCTGGCAGCCGGGGTTCAATCCTCGGTCCCGGCAAAGATTTATCTGATTACCAAACCCTTCCTTCACCTCTGACAAGACCTCTTTTGAATGTGAGGAATGCCAGGCCTCCACCGTGGTTCGGATTCCGCGTTAAACTGTAGGTCCTCCATTTCATCTCACAATCACCCTACCATTACACATTAGCGTAAGTGCGTATAAACCGAACGGGTAGTAAGACGCGGTGCTAATAATAATAATAATAATAATAATAATAATAATAATGTATTCCCTATATTTTCATTTCTCACATTGGCGTCTAAGTGTGATGCCTCTGATTAAGACACATTTAAACAAATCATATTTTTAGAGCAGCTAATAAACAGCATTTTAACCCCGACTAGTTATCAAATGACATCTATAGCTGGCTACACTCTTACATACATTCACATAGTCTATCAGAGTTTGGAACAACATTTTCAAAAAAATCAGTCATCACTCAACAGTAAACTTACCCTTAAAGTAGTTTACTTAAAGAAAACCACATTATTTTAATCTTTAAATTGAAAAACGGCACCTGAACATGGGTATTGAACCTGGGACTTTTGGCTTAGTAAGTCAATGTTCTAGCCACTGAGATATCCATGAGTCGTCTTGTACCCGGTGTCATTCTTTGATCATATTTTAAGACAGAGTCTGTGATGGACGTGTGTAAATCGTCGGATACAAATATGTGATCAATTAATATCACGAGCTATCAGATAACACAGCATCCATCGGTAGTTTGCTTTTTGCTTCCAGTAGTACAATTACAACTGTACAAATGCGCATATCACGACGGATTAATTAGACAAGTTAATATATTTTTAATTATGGATTTAGCAGCATCTAAATGTCATATTATTTAATTTTATTAAATCTAAAGAATAGGATATTTAGATGCGGCTATAGAGAATAGAGTAGCTTGGATACTTAATCCATCCAAAATTATTATTTTCTCATTTGTCATACCCACCAGATATCGATTTTGAATAAAATAGTCAAATTCATTTTCTAAAAATGTATTATTATTATTATTATTATTAGCACCGCGTTTTACTACCCTTTCAGGTTATACGCACTTACGCTTATGTGTAATGGTAGGGTGATTGTGAGATGAAATGGAGGACCTACAGTTTACCCTGGAATCCGAACCACGGTGGAGGCCTGGCTTCTAAAAATGTAGAATATTCTAAAATCAGTCATCAGTCACCTATCCGTAGAGGGTTTTTTCCCACCTCATCTCACTATCAGTTAGTATTACTCATTGATATCAATTATACCAATGTGGTAAGAAAGATTAAGGAATAATTCAGAGGAAATGTACCCGTATTTTCGTGGAGGGATACCGGGAAACCCCGTAGGAAAACTACACTCCTAACAACAGTACGGGATTCTTACCTTGACCTCCACTTCACCGGTAAAGCAAACTAAATGAACTTTGCATTTATACCACGTGGGTATGCATCTAAAACAGGAAACGCGATGTATCCTGGGAGTATGACCAAATAACATATACATTTAAGTTTGGACGAAATCTAGCGAACCATTCAGGCCCTAGCCCCAGAGTTGTAAGACTCCGATTTGGCTCCAGGGCCACATAAAAGTCAATATCCAACAAAACCTTGAGACTTGAAATTTTCACAATTGCAATATGTACTTTCCTTATATGCTAGAGTAAAAGACATATATATGAGTCTATACAATAATATATTGAAAACTATATGTATTAATAAATGAAAAGCCAGATTCATAGCTTATATTATGATTTAAATATTTTAGTTCTATATTTACTACTTGCATATACCAATGGCAGCACAATATAAGACGTTAGACTCTCATAGTAAAAGTTAGTCTTTGCTAGAGAGATCAAAGATCGAATCCCAGCCAGGCACACTTTTAATTGTACGATTTATCATTGTTGTTTTCCCATAACCTTCCCACGCTGATGCGGATGCACTTTCTCTAAACCACCTTACTTTGTTTTATCCAAATATATTGTATCTGTAGACCTTTTATCTGGCTTTATATGAATACTTTACAGATTATTTTATCACACTGTAATTTATTATCTATTTAAATTATGTTTGAAATATTGATGTACCTAAGTGCTTGCGCGTTGGTACAGGAAGTTTAAAAATAAAGACAAGAACCCGCATCGATGGGCACGCAGATTTAATGCCAGGCTCATTTAATCTCATGTTCCGGTGACGAGGATATTGGGGTGTACATCCCAGCTTTACCGAGGCTGGTTCGTTCCTCACTTCGCTTTCCACTCAAATGTGAGGATAGTTCCTATACATTCTGCTGTCCTCACCCTCATTCCAGCGGCGTAACTAAAATACACAGGCCGACTGGGTAGTAAGACGCGGTGACGGGTGGGGGACAAACAAAATTAAAAGTTTGTATGAGTTGGTCTATCAAGGCTAGGTTGGAGCTGAACCAGTCTAATTTTCATGAAAAACGGGCCTTCTAGGAAATACAGACATTTATTTTGCATAAATATTGATAATATTTTATTAATGTTATTTTGTAGGTATGGATACGTAAAAATAGATCTATACTTTTCTTAGACCAACTCGATGGTCGAATGGTCTTAAATGCTTTACCCTCGCAATAGACTGGACTGTTGATGATGACAAGATCGGGGTTAGAATCCTAGTCAGGTATACTTAGAGTGGAGTTTCTTAAATTTTATAACACCACGTCTTACTACCCGTTCAGGTTACACGCCTATGTGTTAATTACGCTGATGATTTCAGGGATGATGACAGTTATATTAATATAAAGTGTACCAGCATTTGCGTGTAGAGAGATAGTTAGAAGCCAATTTGAAAAAAAACACCTTCTGTATACCTGACCGAGATTTGAACCTCAATCTCCCAGTCATCAGCAGTCTAGTCTATTGCGAAAGTAGCGTCTCAAATCATTCAGCAACCAAAGTGGGGAGTTTATCAAATGGTTTTCCACGTTACTTCCATGCAAATGAGGATACACTTCCACTTATCTAAGCCTTCCTTATCCCTAACTTATTGATGTTAGTATTATTATTAGCACCGCGTCTTACTACCCGTTCGGGTTATACGCACTTACGCTAATGTGCAATGGTAGGGTGATTGTGAGATGAAATGGAGGACCTACAGTTTAACGTGGAATCCGAACCACGGTGCAGACCTGGCATTCCTCACATTCACAAGAGGTCTTGTCAGAGGTGAAGGAAGGGTTTGGTAATCAGATAAATCTTTGCCGGGACCGAGGATTGAGCCCCGGACGCCAGCATATAAGTCTGACACCTTACCCCTAGACCACCAGGTCAGCAACTTATTGATGTTAGTATTATTATACTTATAACTCGAATGGGTAGTAAGACGTAGGGCCCCAAACAACAACCTTTTCTGTGTGTCAGGTGAAGCTTGTATTGAAGCAAGGCAGTCAGAGAGCTGTTGGACCAAGGAGAAGGTTAAAACCTTGGCCGTGATAATGATCAGCTGGTGGCTGAGTAGGTCGGAGAGTGACGTCACATGGCCGGTTGTTCACCTCCCATCATGTTACCGTCATTCTCACGATTAGTCAGGTGTTGCGAGATCTCGTCTCAGTAACTCCAAGTCGGTGGCTACCGGAGGGTCATCAACGACAGATGAACAAAAACATGACGTTCACTCAGCGTCAAACGGGACAAACCTTGGTTTAGATCTTGTTATTGGAATGCTAACGTGTTACTGAAATGGTTGTAGTTCAGAAACAAATAGGAGTATATTATCTTGTCCATAACGTCATAAGTATTGCACATATTTATAATATTTAGACATTTTAGTTACCCATTAATCTACTAAACTATACCCTGATACATATTATACATTATAATAAAATAGTAAAGTATGTTGAAATGGTGACCTGGCGGTCTAGGGGTAAGGTGTCAGACTTCTGTGCTGGCGGCCGGGGTTCAATCCTCGGTCCTGGCACAGATTTATCTGATTGCCAAACCCTTCCTTCACCTTTGACAAGACATCTTGTGAATGTGGGAAATGCCAGGCCTCCACCATGGTTCGGATTCCACGTTAAACTGTAGGTCCTTCATTTCATCTCACAATCACCCTACCATTACACATTAGCGTAAGGGTGTATAACCCGAACGGGTAGTAAGACGATAATAATAATATGTTGAAATATTTGAAGGTAGAGTGTGTGGATCAAAAGGAAGGGGTAGGCCCTGCAAGACGTGGGTAAATGTTGTAGATCAATATGTGAAAAAGAGAAACATTATGAGCTTTAATAATTAAAGAGCATGCAGTTCTCGGTGTATGGATGTTGTTGAAGCGAAGGAAGTATGCAGGGGTAAAGAAGTGTGGAGACATTTAGTGAGGATGTATTAAGTACGAAGTTGTTTTTTGAGCTAAAGGCACCGTTTCTAGCCTACCCTGTAAGGGAAGGGCGTGATTAATATGTATGTTGAAATGTCTAATCAACTTAGAGTGACGTAACAGATTAAGCTTCGGCCCCGGCGAAAGACTTATTTTCGGGCCTTCTTTCCCGAGTCAGCCAAAACCTTAATAAAGGTTTAAAGAAATAAATAATACTCCTAACTAATTACTAATTTAGTAATCACACCTTATAATGACTGTTTTGTGTTGGTGACGTCATCAGTCAGCTTGACTGCTTGAATATTAAAAAACTATGCGCTATTTAAAACCGAATAAAATTATGCTATAATTTAGTTATAACTTAAAACACTTTACGATACACATATTCAACTAAATAAATTGTCAATAATGACACAAGCTATTTTATTACAATTATTTACACCAAATATTTAGTAGTTTAACGTTCTCGTTAGTGAGTCCCATTATACCATCGGGCTTCCTCGCATTGCAGGCCCTGCGGGCCTGGGTCTTAGGCCACTGTCGACTTATATGTGCAAAAGAGAGAGAGAAATACCCAAATTATTCTTTCTTCCTCACGCAGTGGTATGCAGACGACAGCTCAAAGCTGTCAGCCACAGATGTCCATCCAGTTATATTATACTCATAGAGATCAATGTTAGAACCACAGCTTTGCGGGGAGTATTGAGAGGGATTTTTATATTGGAAAAAGTCACCCTGACTTACTACGTGTTAAGGATGAGAATGGCTGACTATCTGTAAGTTTACCAACAAATGCGTGGGCGGAGAGATTTAAACAATTTAGGGGAAAAGGCCCAACGTACATACAACCACAATTCAAACCCCGTCATCGACAAACCTGACAAAACAAGTTTGACTTCATAGTTATCGTGCCCGCCAATGTAACAAACAAACAAACAAACAAACAAACAAACAAACAAACAAAACATAGTTGAACCATCTATAAATGTCTCTGAATGTTATGTAAAAACTTATTTTTGTTCTCTTGTGTTGGCAATGCATCACAAAAGGGATGTATTTTATAGTTTTTATGATAATGTTTTGTTGTTGCCAAACATAAATAAAATATATTTTCAGAAGAGACATATAGATTCTACAAAATTGAAAAATGACACCTAGACACGGGAATCGAACCCGTGACCTTTGGCTTAGCATGGCAATGCTCTCTCTACCACTGAGCTATCCAGGAATCGTCCCGTGTTCAGGGTCATTCTTCACTCATATTTTAAGGCTGAGTCTATGATGGACGTGCCTTTGTGGTGATCAAAGCACCTGTATTTCTACTGTAGAGAGAAATTTACAGTATCATTCAAAAGTGACAGCTGCATATCACATTAGTTAACGTATGAATATGTGAAAGTTTATAAATGAACTATTCTAGCTCTAGATAACAGTTAAAGCCCTTTCAAAGAAATTTAAATTGTAAAATTTCTGACGCTTTAGCTCAACCGGTACTGCCACTTAATCCAAGAGGGGTTCGATTCTCAGAATGGCTGGAACATTAATCACGTGTGAAATATGGTTCGTTAAAGAGGGCTGATTGTTGCGTCTGTTCATGATTTAATTTTAGTCTTAGTTGGTTCAAAAATACACGTTAATTAGCACATTAATATGAATAATAACAATAACAACAATAATAATAATAAGAAATACAACTGTAAGATGTTTAATATTATTAGCACCGTGTATTACCACCCGTTCGGGTTATACGCACTTACGCTAATGTGTAATGGTAAGGTGATTGTGAGATGAAATGGAGGACCTACAGTTTAAC
>CABEEJ010010770.1:0-13113 GCA_901482245.1 Timema douglasi | reverse complement strand
AAATCTTTGCCGGGACCGAGGATTGAACCCCGGCCGCCAGCATAGAAGTCTGACACCTTACCCCTAGACCGCCAGGTCACCGACAGATTTAAAGAAAGGCTTAGTAAATCCACGAGCTTAGGCCAAATTTGGTACCAATTTGTTTATCATAATTAATTGTCATCAAAAAATATCTCACGATAAATGAGACTTAGCTTTACGTCACGTATTCTTGGGTGTACGCACTACGTGTAGCACAGTTTGGGAAATACTACTGTAGAGATACACTTTGAACAAGCTACCCTGGTTGCATTGTAGACCAGTTGAGATGTTGATTACACAGGTTGCTTCAGCGATACTCCCAGGAGCTTCCAAGAACTTCCCACTTAAACTGGTCCATGTAGGACCAGACAAGTTGCAATAACTGATATGTAAACTGGGTTGAGACCACTACTCCAACGAGATTAGTCTATCAATCCTGCTTAGCTACAATCATATATTTGAAACTTTATTTTATATATATAATACGCTAAAAAATACATATAATTATGGCGTATGGCAGAGCGGGTCCAACGTTTTTCAGCCCAAGGGCCAAATCTAACTATCAGTTTGTACCATGGAGAGAAGATATATTTAGTAATCCCTCTTACTTAACACTTACTTAATATAGGCCTACAAACAACACTTAATAAATAATTTCACTGCTTATGTATAAATTGTATTTTTGGTTAGTAGAATCTTTGAAAATTTTACTTACTAAAAAATGCATTACTTTCCAAAAAAAGTTTATTTAAAAAATGCACGCACACACACACACACACACTTTCACAAATCAACTTAGCATTATAAATTTATATTTATACATATTTTAACTAATCAAATAAATACATTATAAAATGCAATTATGATATTTTAAAATAAGTATTTATATATATAATCAAGAGTTTCCCTTTAATTTTCATCCATGATACTGTGAAACCCACATTTTCAATGAGCGTGGGCCTCATTTGGCCTGCGGACCACTTGTTGGACAATTTGACGTATGCCATATTTGACAGTAAGAGAGGAAGTTTCTAGTTTGGACGCCGTGTATGTAGACTTTTAGCCGCTATGTGAGAACAGAACGTTGCCCGGGGTCTGTCTAAGACAACTGGGTGCTAAAAAAAACACTTTGTTTTTGATTAACTTTTTTCCTAGTGTAATGCAATGCACTTTTTTGAATATAAAAAATACACGACTTTTTTCATATTCTTCAATTATAATTAAAAAGTGATTAAATATTCATATTTGGGGTTGTATAAAAAAACTTTAGGAGAGGAAACGCAATTAATTAATATTTATAAAGTTAACCCAACCTAACCTAACTATTGCAATCCATTAATACAAGCCAAATACCATTTAAATTAAATATGATGTTGCGAATAGTAAAAGAGTGCATGTTTTGCTTTTACTCATCACTTTTTAATTAAAAAGAAAAAAGTGCATTGCAATATGCTAGAAAAAAAAGAGTTTTTTTTTAAAGAAAAAAGTGGGGTTACTTTTGGTGTCCAGTTGTCCCGGTGCCCAGTTGTCCGGATCCGGCCCGCGGTTTACTTTGGATGCTGTCTACACGTCATACCTGCTGTGAGATGACGTGATGATAGTGATTATGAAGGTGTTAATCCAGTAGAAAACTTAGACCTTGCTTACGCCTAATTAACCAGACCACGGTGAACATAGAAACAGTTCTCCTTTCGGGAAAATACCTACGGTACCACCGGGAAACGAACCTGGGAACTCTATATTAGTATCCATGGAAGCTGAACGCTTGAATAAGAGTCCAGTCACTTTATTATACTAAAAACCATTCAGAGGCTAAGTTGTGCAAGACCAAAACTGTTAATTTTTAGTATGATGATACTAGATACAAAATAACACACACACACACACACACACACACACACACACACACACACACATATATAGTTAAAGGGAGTTTAATTTATTTTTATGCAAATTTAACTTAGCTATACGTTTTATTATAATTATTGACTCAAATATTTTGGTCATTAAAATGTTTAATGATATTTTTTTCTTTTAGCACAACGTCTTACTACCCGTTAGGGCTATACGCTTATGTACTAATTACGTTAATGGGTTTTTAAGGGTCGAGGAAGACTATTTTGGATAAAGTATACCCACATATGCATGGAGGAAGGGTATAAAACCATTTGTGGAAAACCACTCTCAGTACACCCAACCGGGATTCGTACCTCAATCTCCCCGTAAATGGCAGTCTAGTCTACTGTAAAGTGACGCCTTGGACCATGCGGCCACCGAAACAAGTTTGACGATAATTGAATACTTTAATTTGGTAAATAAATAAATAAAATAAAGTGACTATTTAATTACTAAATTATTTTTATCGATACTTACTGGAAGTCTCGCAAAAATGTTAAAAAAATACGTTAAATAGATTACTTTATTAATGGTTTCTTATTTTATATATATATATATATATATACATATATATATATACATACAGTATGTTGTACAATTAACATCCATCAAGGGCACCAGCATGACTTATTTTTTAATATTCATAGTAATAAATTACTTACACAAAAATAAGGAAAACTAGCGTTGAATAATTGTTTAAAATAGTAGGCTATATCATATAAGTAAAATGAGATACCTTGCAAACGAAATGGTTTATTTCATCTCGGTGATATTAATTTATTTTAAAGAATGGGGATAATATATTTCAAAACTATTTTATAAACAATATATTATCGTACTGATATGCGTTGTGAGTTTTATAAATCCAATTCAAATTCATATCCATCTGATGGAGCGCATTTTTAAATGTGGACTGTAAAGCGAAAACCTGTCAGTTGCACTTAGAATAGTGAATCCATGTTGTTATCGTAAAAGAAAATAAACAAGCAAAGATTTTATATGACGTGGTATAAACTATTCAGCTTAGGTTTTATTTTTTCTTCTATAAGGTTAAAAATCACTAAAAATAAAATTAGGTGACTTATTCATTGGTTTGGAATATATGTGTCATGTCAATTTTTAAAGGTTGTATTAAGTAGCTTAACTTTCCAAAGTGATTACACATAGGTCTATTTGAAAGGTGGATGAATATTAAACTACGTGTTATGTCATTACGATAGAACTGTAGATAACGAAGCACAAATAAAATTTAAAAAATTTAAACCTTATTTACTAAAACTTTATTTACATATGGAATCTTCCGCAGGAAGTAATAGACTAAACAGTCTTCCTGAGTTTGAGGCCATGCGGTATCAACATGTTGTGTGTGTGTGTGTATATATATATATATATATATANTGTATATATATATATATATATATATATATATATATATATATATATATTAATATACTGTTAATCTACTGAATCATTTACAGATAGTTACCAGCCACTTAGGTACTAAAACACAGGTAATATGTATAAAATAAAATGTATTATATATATATATACAATATATATATATTTTATACATATTACCTGTGTTTTAGTACCTAAGTGGCTGGTAACTATCTGTAAATGATTCAGTAGATTAACAGTATATTAATTGGTTCTTTATTTGTAGTATTTAACGTGTACGTTTTGAATTGATTTCATCAACAGAAAACTAACATATTAATTCAATTATAAAACGGACAAAACATTATGTCCCCCAGTTGCTAGTTTATCACTGTGATTGAGAAAGCCCGTATTTTACCAATGATACATTTTTTGGCCATGTCAGGAATAGGACGTGGACCCCTTGGTTAAGTCATCAGATGCAATACTGACTGAGCTAAGGTGTCGCTATAATAACTGATAAAAAATTATGCCTTTTATTTTAGCAACAACATAATGCACTTGCACGTAAAGTGACATTTGACTTAATCCTTTTTGGATATGTCAAAAGAGTTTAAACTTATCGTGACTGGATGATAGTAATGTTGGCATTGATACAGAGGTCACCCATTTGAGTACCACCAATATTAGCATAACTTGAAAACCTTGTGTGATCTTTTCTCAGTCAAAAGCTATTATTTATCCTTGGAATTATACTTACTGTTGCAACAGGATCAATTTCACTAAGTGAGAGCATAAAATGCGAAAATAAAATAACAATTTTAACTATCAACAAGTGATAGCCATCATTTATAACTTCAACTTTAGTTTTACTTTGTAAAGAGCCAACATATTTTTATTTTTACTTAGGTCTTTCCAATGGCTTTTATTAGTTAAAATTATATGTTTTCTTTTTTAAAAATGTTTTATTCAAATAAATTTCTATTTATATTGATTTAAATTATGGTTCCACACATACACGAAATAGAATCTCATTTTTATAGTTTAAATTCATTGCTTGGTTTATTTATAATGGTTCCGTTCTAAATGTAGGGTCTATTCATGTAAAGGTTTTTCAAGGATGGCCTGTAATAATTAGTCTTATGACTGCTGGTCAAATTTATAATAGTAAAAATTCAATTGGCATTATTATAATTTAGAAACATCTCCATGGTTGAGCCCGCAAGCGAGCTATGTCACCTTTAGCAATTCTTGTGCTAACATTTGCGGATAGAGCGTCTCATGTAGTCAGCACACAACAAACCCTAAGGCCGTTAATCCTAGTCTTCTAGACAACATTTAAAGAACATTATTTTAAGAGATTTTATGTATAAATTACAATAATAATTTCATTACATATAAGTTGATTCAAACGCATTATAGGATTTTTACTTCTTCTTCTTAAGTCAACAGTTCGAAGGTTGGTTTGATGGGATTCATATCCAACTGGAGCTTGGCATGCACAGTGGCGGATTAATCTGTTGGATACCTCCAAGCGCAGCCTAATTTTGAGCCCCTGACCCCTAATAATTAAAATTGTATTATTTTAAGGATCTTAAACCAAAATGTGATAGTTAAAAAATTTATCATTTCTTATATTTAAAAAAACCCAACGAAAAGCATACTTTAAAAAAAATTATAAACTCGTGTAGACTTAAAATAAAATCGTATTGTGCATCCATTTAGTATTATTACCTAGTAATACATTTTCTTCTTGGCCATATTTAATAAAATAAATTATCTAATCTCCTATTACATGTCAATAACTTTTTAATTTTTGTGGCTTAGACCAGTGCGATTTCTTTGAAAGAAATGGTTGTTTAGAATTTGTTTTGCTTAATGGCTATTGTATTTTCATAGGAGAGTGCAATGGGTTATCCAAGATTAAGAGGGCCCTAGTTCCGATAGAGAGGGGGGTTCCGGTATGTTTGTCAGACTTTGTTTTAATTCGAGGTATTTAACGTGCACTTTTTGAACCGACTGATTATATCAGCACACGAGAATTTCTATTAGTGGAAACGTTAGTAACAATTTTGCCGGAAAAGGTATTCCAGGGATTTTTTACTCGCCACAATCGACATGGGACCGACGGCTTCACTTCCCCTCCGAAGAAAGCTGTGCTATGGATTTTTTTTTTATCTCTCAAGAAAAATCCATCGACCCTGGTTGGGCTTAAGCCCTCAAACATCGGATCCTGTGGCGAGAACTTTACCCCAAGACCATCAAGGTCGACTAAGCCTTTGATGAAACCTGAAACCACGTCGTAAAGGTTTTGCGAGAACTCTTTTCACTCACAACAACATATGAATGTGAAATCCGGTATATTTACACCTGGACCAATACTATCCCTATTATGTTATATTTAGTATCAATTGACATAACTTTAAAAAAATTGTTTGGATATTTGAGGCCCCTGCAATACTGAAGCCCCAAGTGCGCGCTTCTTGCACTTGTGCGGTGATCCGCCACTGGGTATGCACTTAACCTTTCAGCTGGTTAGTGCCGCCTGCACAACCTGGTAAAAATCCTATGTTCTAGGGGAGTTCAGGCAGTGTGGTGGTTCATCGTTTTCTTCCGAACTGAATTTCTATGAGCGAACGGGAAAGGGTCAACCATTTTTGCCGGGAGAGGTACTTTCACATAACTTCCAGGGTCTTTACATGCCACAATCGACATAAAGCCGACGACTTTACTTCCCCTCCGAAGGAAGCTGTGCCACGGATTTTTATTGCCCAAGACAAATTCGTCAACCTCAGCTAGATTTGAACCTACGAACTTTGGATCCTGACGCGAGCACTTTACCTCAAGACCAGCGAGATTGACAGCTTTTATTTGTATACAAACAAATGCATAATCTTTAAATATATAAATATACACAAATAATACAATAAATGTGTGCGTGACCTATCTCTGTGATTTTATCATCATGTCTCCATGATAACGCGGGTGCACCTCCTGTAAACTATTGTCACCTTGAACAAACCGTTTATAGTCCGTATTTTAACTAAATAATTAAAAAAGTAATAATGGAAATCCAATCAAGTATAATAATAGTTTCCAGACACAATATGCATGTCATGTGGGTTTAGGTTTATATACATGAGTCTATTATATTATATACATATATATGTATATATTTCATAGAATATATACTAAATATAATATATAATTATGTCTAATATGTTATATATAATACATTTTATATACGCATAATATAATTATATAATATATATTATGTATATTATATTTTATATAGGTCTAATATATTGTATATATACATAATATAATATATACTATTATACATACATTATATAAATATATATTATAATATAAATAATAAATGTTATATATAATATATATTATAATATAAATAATAAATGTTATATATAATATATATTATAATATAATTTTAAAAAAGATATGAAAACTTGAGATTGGCTTATTTTTAACGAAGTTTTGCGAAAAATGTTGCAGTTCTGTTCTAAAAGTAAATTATATAAAACATAAACCTAGACTTCCTTAAACAAAGAGATTTTTTTTTAAAATAAGGTCGAAAATGATAATTACAATATGAGTGAATTTGATTTAGTTGTTTTGAAGCTTCAAACTACAGTTACCATTATGAAGTTATACCTCTTCAAATAGGCGGCGTACTTTAATTGGTTATGTATGCTCCATGGCTCATATAGTGATGTGATGTTGGTTAGGACAGTTTATAAAATTCAAATAGGCCTATATTTAATTGTAGCCAAAATCGATAGCATTTTTATTATACCATTTGTATTGTTTTATAGGTATTGATAATATATATCAAAAGTGACAGCTGCAGATAAAGTTACTTAATTTATGAAAATATTAGAAATTGTCATAGTTACTTTAGTAACTACCAGACACTGGTTCTTCCTATCGAAATCAGGGTATAGCTATGTTACCGGCAAGTCATTATGTAGACCTAGCCTCAGCTTAATGATTCGCAACAGCACTGAGCACTGTGTTAAGTGGTGCTCTTTTTATATATTTTATTTTTACAAGCCCACGGCTAAATGATACCATGTGTCTCTCCCTCTTTACGAGTTGATCAACTGCTCATGTCCATCATCACTTTCACAAAGTGCCGCCGACAGGATTGACCATAAAGATATAGTGTGAATGACTTTTGATTTGAAAAGTTTGAAATTTCTTTTTACGACCTCATGTATTTGTACTGGGTCACCATTGACGGGGATATCGGGGTGTGAATATCCTCCTGATGTGACTGAGGTCTGAGGCTGAGTTTTGCTATGGATTTTATCTTCTCTCTCCACGCTGACACATGTCTCTTTATTATATTATTATTATTATTACCACGTCTTACTACCTGTTCAGTATATACGCATATATTAATGACTACTCTAAATGGTTAGGTTTGAGGAAGAAATCATTTTAAAGGTGGTATACCAACATCTGTGTGAAACGAGAGTAAGAAACCATTTGGGAAAAAAGACCCTCATTAGACCCGACCGGGATTTGAACCACAATTTCCCCGTCATCAGCAGGCCAGTATAACATGAGAGTAATGTATTAGGCCATTCGGCCAGGGAAGAGGGTGCCTTTATTTTATACTACCATACTAAATTAACTCTTTAATAAAAATAATATTAACTTTCTAGTGCAAAATGGTTTATTTTCATATAGTGTGATAAAAACAAAAATGAAATAATTATTCATAGCATTGTCTTAAAATGGAGGAAGATCGATTCAGCGTTTAGGAGAAAACGCCTCAATATATCCGACCAGAATTCGAACCCCTAACTAAACGTAACGACCCGCTCCGGTGGCCATGTTGTCTAACGCGCTATTCTCGCAATATAATAGACTGACAGTGACGGAGAGACAGAGGTTCGAAACTAGATTGGGTGTACTGAGGGTGGTTTTTAACTTTCTCTCTCCATGCAAATGTAGGTGTATTTCCTACAAATATAGCCTTCCTAATTCCTAAAACCCCTAGCGTAATTGGTAAATAAGAGCATAACCTGAATGGATAGCACCGCGTCTTACTAACCGTTCTGGCTATACTCTTATGCGTATACTGATGTGTTTGGTAGTACAGTCAATTGAAAACGTAACACCTTAGACCAAGCGATCACTGATGTGCGTTTCGAGGATGTCAAAAAGATTAACTCTCCTAATACCACGGTGTCACGAGTGACCCCAGCGCAACTTTGTTGACCTGTATAACCTGTAATATAGTTAGTAAAATTCTGAAAATAATTGACTTTGTTCATTTATATAATACCTTACACTGTAATTTTTGTAAACTTTTTATTTTGAAATTAATATTTAACCATACCTTTTATTGCACTCAATGCCATTGTGGTAATTATTAACCCCAATATTGAAAAGCATTGTTTTAGCAACTTTGGTATTAAAAACCATTAAATAAACCAAACAACTCCCACCATATATTGTGTAAAATCATAATCAATTTCAAGTAAAAAAAGTTACCAAAAGATAGAAGTATATGCAGCCGCTTGAACTGAACTTAACGTAATAAGAAATAATTCTGCTATTGGAAAAACGTTCTGGTCAAAATTCCGGGTAGAAGGTTATCTGTGAAAGAAATTTCTAACATTTTAAATGAAGAAACTAGTTTTTTCTGATTTTTCAAGTAATGTGGAAGTTGAAGATAGTGAAGAAGCTTTAAATGATGAAGGATAGGAGGATTTTGTTGAAGATAATGTGCAAAGCTATGAAGAAGATGAATGAATATATCTCTAAAGATTCATCAACACCTATACCTTATCAACAAAATACTTTCAGGCGAGTAATAATCTGCAACACCTTATTTATGGCCACGTACTGTACAATTTATTTTCCACCAAGTCCAAACTTACGTATGGGGGCAAATTTACTTGCTGGCGTATTCAAAGCTAATAGTGAGGTTATAGCAAATTTGTGGAATTTAGAAGATGAAGGTCCAATTTTCAATAAGTCCGTGGCTTATTCAAATATCTCACTGTATATGCTTTGACAATGCTGAGTTGAGAAGAGAAATCGAAATCCTGATAAACTATCATCAATAAGAAATAATTTCCAGATGTGGCAGGATACATTACAAGATGCTTATATTCCGAAGGAGAATGTAGCCGTGGATGATTAATTGGTTACTTTCAGGGAAGATTCTCATTCTTTCAATCTATCACATCAAAACCTGGAAAATAGGGTATAAAGATCTGGTCAGCATGTGACAGCAAAACATATTATGCAATAAACATACAGGTATACACTGGAAAATAACCTATTGCTTCCAGGGAGGTGAGCCAGGGCAAAAGAGTGGTACTGGATATGGTGAGGGGCTCGCAGGAAAGTGGAAGGAATATTACTGCAGACAATTTTTTCACAAGTCTTAGTCTAGTGATAGAGCTAAAAAAAAGTAACAACTGACTTTATTGGTAACAATAAGAAATAATCGTTCTGAGTTACCACCTCAGTTCACAACTTCCAGATGTCCGTTTGTATTTCAGAAAACAGCAAGAATAATGTATCGTATCATATTGTCCCCCCAAAAAAGGAAAAGTGGGGACTCTTTGATTAGAATGCATTACTCAAGGAAAAAGAACGACAGAGCCAAAACTGAAATAATACTCGACTATAATGCAACAAAATCAGGAGTCGGCAAAACTAATAAGTTGGTTCAAACATACACAACAAAACGAATGGCAAGAAGATGGCCGATGATTTTGTTCTACAAAATGTTGGATATTAGTGACCTAAATGTTTTCATTATTTGGATGTATCTAAATCCAAATTGGAATCACAAGACAAATTACAATAGAAGGATTTTTATCATAGAATTGGATAAATCACTAACAAAACAAAACCGACAGAGACCTGATTCTGTTTCTCACACAACCGCACCAGCTCAAAAAAGTGTAAAGTGAGGATGATGCTCTCATTATGTGCTTAAGCATCAGATACGAGGTTTAGTGATGTGTGTTAAATATCTATCTTTTGTTTGCAAACAACATTCATTCATTGTATGTAAAGATTGCTAGAGTAACTGAAGTAACTAATACTTTGTGTATGCATTTTCAAGTATTCTTTTAGTGCTCGTACAATACTGTATTCTATTGATTTTATTATAAATATATCATTTTATTAGTTCTCATGTTCAAAATAAGTAAAACTAAGTAACATTTAAAATAAAATATTCTATTATTATAATAATGCATGAATAAAATATACGTAAATCAAAAAATAGTATTGGGGTACCAGGGACCCCAATGGGTTCAGTGATGCTAAAAAATTCCGGTAGTAGGAGGATTAATGAGGTAAGTAATGAATAAATAAATAAAGAAAGTAATAGGAGTCACACCAGAACTATCCTGGAAAGTGGATGAAATTCCCTTTTGGATACAAATTCCAATCGCCGTTTCTTACTAACAGTTCAGGTTATACACACTTGTGATAAATACTGTAGTGAATTAGTAAGAAGTAAGTGATAATTTTAGAGGTAACCCACCAGAATTTGTGTGGAAAAAAGGGTGGGAAACCATTTAGGAAAAAACTACTCTTAGTAGACCCAGCCGGGATTATATCCCCGATCTTCCCGTCCTCAGCAGGCCACTCTAACATGAGAGTGATGCCTTAGACCATTAGGCCACTGAAGTGGGTCAAATCCCCACATGAAAAAAAAACATATTTGTGTATTCGTGTGGGAAAGAGACCCGTATTCGAGTTCACTGCTATGTAGGACTACCTCATCAATGCAACAAACACATCTTGTGTTCTAAATAAAAGGTTTGTCAAATTTTCTTAGCCATTTTTAATTTATTGTCAAAAATGCCAAGATTTACTATACATATATAATAAACTACTAATTAGTCAGGTTAATCGGTACCGGAAACTGCACGGTGGTGGTGGTGGTGGTGGGGGTGGGGGTGAGCCACGGTTAATCGAATAAACAACTTTTTCTTTAATTCTGACAGATGAACTATATTTATTAAATGAATAATAATTTATAAAAACAAATTTTACATAGGTATGCATAAAATACAATGCAGCTTGTATTGTATTATTTTCTCCTACATCTGTTTTATAAAGTAGCCATGTATTCTTTTTCGCTTTAACGTATTGTTGACGTTTTCATTTGTGACAGTTCTAACACGTTTAGTTACTTCTTCTATTGAAAAAAAAATTGGTTGTGGTACCCAGAGTTGCCTAGGAGAAATGTTTTAGATGAATGACTTTACGTAGGAGGTAGAGCTAGGTTGTCACGAGATCAATTTTACGACCGTGTATTGTATTTGCCTTCATTTTTTGACCAGTCGTAGTCGTGGACCAGTTTATGACTTGGCCGTTCCCACCATGTACTTGACACGCCGTGGTCAATTTTTTTTTTACAACGAACGAAAACACTTATGTACTAATTAAGTTATTGGTTTTAGGGATAAGGAAGGCTATATTGCAAGGAAGTGTACCCGAATTTGCGTAGAGGGAGATAAGATAACCATTTTAGAAAAAATAAATCTTCAGTACACCTGACAGAGATTCGAGCTTCGATCTCTCAGTAATCAGAGGACTAGGCTTAAAGTTATTACCTAATATTTTTCCATTACGTTTTAGTACGGACTATACTCATACATTAACTACGATTATGGAATACATGCTAGAAAAGTAGAATTTTTGAGGAAATGTGCGTGGAGGGTGAGTGGTAAAAAATTCAGTACACTCAATATCCCAACAAATGGAAAATCCTATCCAGCACGAGAGTGACACGTCAGATCATGCAACCACCGATGCGATTTATACCTCATTGAACGTGTTAATAAGAGAGTTTTTAATAAAACCAGGGTGGGATGGAATGGGACGCTAGAAAAGGTAACAGTTTTTGCAGTTTTTATAGCAAAACTTTCTTTTGCCTAAATATATAAAATAATTATTTAGTAGAAACATAGAGTTTAATTTTCTTCACGTGGTGATATCCTCAGTTCTTAAATATATGTTAGGAGCGTAACGCCAATAGCTGAGAAACTTTTTAAGCCAAGGGAAAAAGTTGTCATTAAATTCGAGGACATCCTTGACGGATATTCAATAACTGTTGATATTAACATGTGAAGAAAATTAAATTCTATCTTTGTAACTAAGCGGTATTTGATTTATTTTGATAAAACAATAGTTTCGCTATAAAAATCGGCAAGAACACATTTTATGCTGGCCTCTAAATCCCCTCCTTAAGGAGGCCACATCGACAAGCGAAACATTGTCGTGCAGGCGTTCAGCTCTAGCGCAATGTTTAATTATACGATACGTGATTTCAAATTATGATTCACGCCAAAATAAAATTGAAACTTCCAACAGGGTTCTTTTTCTTAACAACCTTATAGTTTGAGGTTTATTAATAGAAACAAATGTGTGAAAATGTGACACTGGCTCATTTTTAACGACTTTTCAACCATATTTGTGGGGACATGAGAATAACCCTGATGAAAAAGGACTTTGGATTTACCTTTTCTTTAAAATATACAGTAATTTTTTGACATGCTCACAAGATATAATTTTAAGATATTTGAAAACTATCAGCCAGCTTTCCAATCAGATAAATCTGTGCCGGAACCGAGGATTGAACCCCGGACCACGATCACAGAATTCTGACACCTTACCCCTAGACAACCAGGTCACCCTGTTCAAGTTATACGCATTATATGATAATTACTATGTAACATTAGCCGCTAGCTAATATTACAATATACTGCAAACTTACCCAATTCTACCAAGACGTCCACGGCCATTCCCAGGTAA
>CABEEJ010010769.1:0-13121 GCA_901482245.1 Timema douglasi | reverse complement strand
AGGACCTACAGTTTAACGTGGAATCCGAACCACGGTGGAGGCCTGGCATTCCCCACATTCACAAGATGTCTTGTCAGAGGTGAAAACAAAAAAAAGTAGATATTAAATAAAATATGTTATTTATTTTGTTCAAATTCACAGCCTCCAGACCAGAAACAATGACAGAACGAGTGTCTGACCGACATTGTGCGACTGTCGTTTCTTCGTACACTTTTACGTCATCCTTTGTCGGAATGATTGAAGGTCGCTAACAGGCACTTCGTACACTTTTTACTTGAGAGCTCCCCTTACAAAAAAACAAATCTAATGGCGTTAAATCAGGTGAGCTCAGAGGCCAAGCCATAGGTCCAGCACGACCGAGCAATATCTTCCAGGAAAGTTAATACTAAGCCATTGACGAGGACCTCTGCAGAAAAAGGTGTTTTTATCCGTGTTTTTTTTTGCTGTTTTGCGCGAAAAGGAAGCTAAAACGAGCAAATTTCCAAAAATACATTTTGAATTAGTTTTTTTGATCCACAAAACTTCCCAAAGTTTAGCCGTTTAACCCGTGAACACCCTTGACTTGGTCAACCCCGGAAACGGGGAAAAGTCGGGGAATTTCAGAAAATTTCTGGAATTTTTCACATATTCTTCAAACTATTACACAACTTTAATCTACAATAGTCCAAATAGTATTTTTTCTTCCATTTTATAGTCACCGCGAATCTCTTTCAACACAATCGAGCTCGCTAATTTCAATTCTCAAAGCTAACACGCAATTCTCGTGTCATCCCTACATCCCTCGCGGTGTGTCTTTTGTTTGTGCGAGAGTTCGACTACGTTATCGGAAGAGAGAACTAAAGAACGTGTCTCGCAACAATTTTAAACTGTACTGGTGTTCTCCATATGATCTCACTGAAACCTAACTTAGATCGTTCCATACAATGTTAACATCATTTACATTCAACACGTTTCTAATAAACATATCATTTCTTTTAAATGATCATGACTCACTGTGGATCCATATGTGCGCCGAAAAACAAGCGTAGAACAGAAACGAGGTCACGTGACGCGCTCTGAGCCAATCACAAGATTTCCGCCTCATCGGCGCAAGCTGTTCTGCTCAAGTTCAACTATTCTCTACTTTGTCCGCTCTGCCTGAGATGTTCGACACGGGAGAACCAATCGAATCTCAGAACCAACCATCCCATATCAGTGCGCATGCGCTGTAGAGCTAGAAGCGAGCAGACAGCTCCGTTGTCCATTGGGAGGAGATTTGTAATAACCCGTCAATGTAAAACTTGTATCGATGTATTGGATTAATCCCCGACACAGCGCTATAATTTGTAAACATACATCGGGAGAATTTTATAAAATATATGTTTATCCACTAGAAGATAGAATATGTTGATAATTAGCTGTTTTAAGTTAGTGTTGCAATGCATCATGGGTAAACTTAAAAGTGTGTGAATTACTTCGCAGATTCTGATTTCTATTTTTCGTCGAGCGTGTGAATCAAACTAATTTAGCTTTCGACATTGCTTGTGTCCTTAGTTTCCTATGTCTTCTGTGAGTTATTGAAACACGTCAATTCGAGATCAACACATGCCAGAGAGTCCTTCCCGCCTTACTACCTATTCCTCTCAGGGAACAAGCCTTGCCAACGCGCATGCGCGAACACACGAAACTCAATGAATATAAAACACGTGGCCCAGACCAGGCGATCTGTTTTCACAGCTGGAGGGGCGCGAAAGTTTAAAAATTCAAACCGAGCCAATAGCTCGTGTTTCAATGAACTGAACATTATGTAAAGCTTAAATTAACCACAAAACAAAGGACAATGGTCTCTGAAGCTTACATAATATAATGTAACAACAATGTTACAACAATAGCGACTAGTCCATTGCTTTACACTGAAACTATTTAACTCCGTCATAGTGATACATTTTCAGATTATGGATGTGTCTAGAGATACTGTATTATTAAATTAATATGCGATCCTAATAAAATTGTGTTTTTAATATATGGCTTCCGGAAAAGTTGTAAATTGGCTCTGGAAAACCTGAAAAAAATCAGGAAATTTAAAAATATTATTTTGCTGGACGCCCTGTATATTTTAACTTTTTTTTAAATACACTTTTAATGCTAACTTTCCTGAAAACAATTTCTCAATAGCATATAACATTTTTCTTTTACAAATTAGTTCAATTATGTCTATACATGATATAAATGTTTTCAAATGGTTGAAAAACCTACAGGTTTTTTTTTTAAATTTCTAGTGGATTCAAAATCCTAATTAAAAAGTAAAAGTATTGTTAAAATTCCGACTTACGAATATTTGATCGAGACTAAATTTAATTTAATGATAAATAAAATCAAGAAGGATGTTTAAAAAATAATGAAAAGAAAGGAATTAAGGGAAAGAAAAAGAGAATGCCATTATTTTTTTGACCTATTTCACTCGTGTGGATCATTGATATAAGCCCCATCTTCGACATTGATTTTTTTATTGATAAGGATCTTCTATAAACGAAGATGTGTCCGACTTGGGGGGAGTTAAGTTGATAGCCAATTTCCTTCTGACAATACAATCAACATTATTTTCAGCCTATATTAAATTAAAATTACTATTTTTACGTAGAAAAAGTACGTGGACTACTTGTGAACTATTAAGATGCAAAAATATTAAATATAATAAGTAAAACAAAACACGTTTGCTCTTGTACACAATAAAAGACAAATCAAGTTCTAAAAATAGCAAAACCTTCCCAAATTAAAAATTATAATAAAAAGCGTAAGTTTAATTTGACCAACTAGAAATTCAAAACGAAAAAGATCTAATTAGTCATTTTTTTAGCACCACGTCTTACTAACCGTTCGGGTTATACGCTTGTATACTAATTACACTAATCAGTTAGGGATTATTAAGGTTATATATAGAGGAAGTGCACCGCATTTGTGTGAAGTGAGAGTGGAAAACCACCCTCAGTACACCTGACCGGGATTTGAACCCTGATCTCCCTGTCAATGGCAGTACAGTCTAACGCTAAAGAGGCGCCCAAGACCATGTGGCCACTGAAGCAGATAATATATTAGTTAATATATTTGTGAGAAATACTCGAAGGTGTAAACTAGCAGTTACAATAAGTTCTAACTCATGGTTTAGCAATATATTCACTTTTAAGGTAGAGTTGAGAAGGGCAGTTGAGAGAGAAGTGCACCCGTATTAGTTTGGAGAAGGGATTGGAAAAATCACAGTGATAAATCAAATATGATAACCCAACCTCCAATCGAACGTGACTTAGATTCTAACCTCAACCTCCTCGTCGCCTTAGGCCCCATAGCCACTAGTACAAGTGTGAAAATAGGTCAATTTGTACCTTTTAGTTCCAAAATCAATGTAGGTCTACTTCTATATTCCATCGGATATACATTTATTTTATTGACATGGAAATTATATTGTACAAATAAAATATTTCGTATTGAAAAAAATATATTTTTTAATATTATATATCTAATACAAAAAAAAAGTCGTATAGATGCTTCGCAGAAATTAATTTTGACTATTTTTTATCAAATAATGTTATTACTAATAATTCATGACAGTTAAAAAACACACTGAAAGTAATAATGTATGCGTCAATAGAGTTTTTGTATGACTGATGAATTCAGTATTTTATTTATTTTTGTTCGTAAAACACGTATAGATGTGGTTTTTTTTTGCATTAGCAAATAAAAAGATGAGCTGCACACTGTCAGCCATAAAAATAACAAACAAATAAATAATACCTCTCTACTACCTGCATTTTGTTTTTTTTACATAATTCATCACAATATTAAAATTTCAGATGTTGTGACGATGACAACAATTCTCACGTGTACATTTTGTAAACATCATGTACTCTTTTTTTTTATATTCTACATCCTGTTTTTGTGAGAGTACACCAACATTTTATGGTTTGCAAATAATTATTGTGTAAGTACGCATGAATAATATCAACTTGTATATTAATCAAGTTTATATTCCGATGTGACGAATCACACACAGATTGGTTCAAGTGTTTGCATTATTATGGTCAATTTACAACGAAAAATACGATATTAAACTCCAATTTCTATAAACATAGCTCGATATTGTTATTTTGTATACTTTAATAAACAAAAACCTCCACTAAAACCCAACAGAGTGCTTTTTTTTAGTTTTAATAAACGGCCACATAAACCCCAGATTACGTCCACGCATTCAAATAGTTAATTTTTTTATTTTATTATTATTATTTATCACCGCGTCTTACTACCCGTTCGGGTTATACGCTTTAAGTACTAATTACGTTAATTGATTGGGAATTGGGAAGGTTGAATTAGAGGAAGTGAACCCGCATTTGCGAGGAGGGAGAGTGGAAAACCATTTAGGAAAAACCACCCCCAGTTCACCCGACCGAGATTCGAACCTCGATCTCCCCGTCCTCGGCGATCGTGCTCAACACGACTAGCGCGTTAGCCAACTACGCCACCGAGGCGGGTAAATAGTTAATTAAACTATTTAAATTTTCCTCTTACCTTGATAAAGAGTTAAAAATCAATTAAAAAATAATTGTATGTTCTGGCCGCATGGTCTAAGGCGGACGCTACTTTCGCAGTATATTAACCGGAAGATGACGGGGAGATCAAGGTTTAAATCTCGGTCGGGTTCTAAAATAGTTTTCCGCTCTACGACCACGCAAATGCGGGTATAATATGTCTTAAATACTTCCTCCCTCATCCCTACACCGTTAGAGTAATGCACGCGTATTACCTGGACAGGTTCTCGGTGTGAACAGGTGCGTTTTAAAACGAACAAACCGGTACATATCAACCAGTAAACATTATCTGAATTTATAGTGTGATAGGTGACCTGGCGGACTAGGGGTAAGGTGTCGGTCGGACTTCTGTGCTGGGGTTCCGGGGTTCAATCCTCGGTCCCGGCACAGATTTATCTGATTGCCAAACCCTTCCTTCACCACTGACAAGACATCTTGTGAATGTGGGGAATGCCAGGCCTCCACTCGTGGTTCGGATTCCACGTTAAACTGTAGGTCCTCCATTTCATCTCACAATCGCCCTACCATTACACATTAGTGTAAGTGCGTATAGCCCGAACTGGTAGTAAGACGAGGTGCTAATAATAATAATATATGATCCATTTGACGCTCTGTTTTCACTTGTTATTGATTTGTAACCGATATTCCATTTCCAAAAATAAACCACTGGATGATAAGGTTTTTTTAAAAATTTGTTTCTCGTTTAACTTTTTCTGTCCCCCTACAATTACTTTATTCCTGTTTTACATCGCAGTCACAAAATGGGCACTTCATATTAAAACAAAGTTAAATGTTGTGTGAACATTATTTACACCTGTATTCCGTATTATCCGGCCCGGAATGTCGGCACTTTACACCGGATAATCGCGAATCTAGGTAATTATTAGAGAAATGTTTCAAAATCAAGCCTTCTTTTAACCAACAGTCCTTAAATAGGGGCTTTTTCTCGAGCAAGCCACTGAGAAGTTTTATTTATTTGGCCCAAAAAGGTTTGTTTTTTTCAAATTCTAAAAATACCTATTTTTTAACTTGCCCGCCTTAAAATTTGGGTCTTCCTGACCCAACCCTGGACGCAGGATTATTCTGGAGGGTTCCGATATCTTAAATCAAAAGTACTGGGTTCGATGATCCAAATCAAGAACTATTTTTCAATATTATTTTATGCTTAGGTTATGTATTTTTCTTAAACAAGAAAACGGGGAAAAAATAGAGATTTTTTTCTCTCTCTTTGTTAAGAATAGGAAGAATGCTGACATGTGTGTTTTAATGATGCCACCCTCCATTTTTTTTTCTCCCATCGTGGTATCTGTTCTTCTGACGTACGCAGATACAAGTGACTTGCATTATTGTCCCCGCGACTCCAACCAACCTCCGTTCCTCCACCACTGGTCTTATCTCCCTCCACCTTGCAAACCAACCTCTCTCCAATTGATTGGTCGACTCACTGCAACACCGACGCAAGTCCAGACATTCTCTCTTGTGGGGTTAAAAGTGTATTTATGTAATCTAACGTCCCTTTAGAAGGTCAGAAACCTCGACTTAGCTTTTCAGAATATTATTATTATTATTATTATTATTATTATTATTATTATTATTAGCACCGCGTCTTACTACCCGTTCGGGTTGTACGCACTTATGCTAATGTGTAATGGTAGGGTGATTGTGAGATGAAATGGAGGACCTACAGTTTAACGTGGAATCCGAACCACGGTGGAGGCCTGGCATTCCTTACATTCACAAGATGTATTGTCAGAGGTGAAGGAAGGGTTTGGTAATCAGATAAATCTTTGTCGGGACCGAGGATTGAACCCCGGCCGCCAGCATAGAAGTCCGACACCTTACCTCTAGACCGCCAGGTCACCTTTCTCAGAGTAAAAAAAGTCTTCGATACAATTATTGGCAGAATTACTCAATGTATATTAAATTTTTGCCTTTCTGACTTGTTTTATAAAGTACACTCAATCTACCTCGTCTTACTACCCGTCCGTGCTATACGATAGAGACAGTCTTACCTGGACTGTGTAAACCAGGGGTGGGGAACCTATCTACACTGACATCCCATATTTTACTTCACGGATCCCTCACTAGACCGCGTGTACACTAGGCTACATATTTACATTATATTGTAATTAAATAAATCGATAAGAGAAGTTCATTGTTTAAAAAGATTATGCTTTTAAAAATAACCATTTTATATTTTAATTAATTAAAAAATAACCCGCTTCGGTGGCCGAATGGTCTAACGCGCTACTCTCGCAGTAGACTAGACTGCCGATGACGGGGAGATCCAGGTTTAATCTCGGTTGGGTGTACTGAGTGGGTTTTTTCCAAAATGGTTTTCCAATCTTCCTACCCGAAAATGCGGATACACTTTCTGTAAATATAACCCTACTCGTCCCTAAAACTATTAGTGTAATCAATACATAAGCGTATAACCCGATGTAGTAAGACGTGGTGTTATATATTGTCGCTGCTCCGCCCAACCCGTGGACCTACGTGTCAGGATGGGTTAGGCCGCGGCGAAATACTGTTGGGGTTCGTTTTGATCTTGTTTGTTGCAATAGTTTAGTTATTGTGAGAGAGTATAACTGTATTGTAGGTTTTAGAACAGGTTGGAAGAGTTTGTACAAAGATTCCTCGTTCTGTCAGTGTCCCTACTCAGCTGTTCTGTTATAACTGTGACTAGTGTAGAACACACGGCTGCTCGATTATGCGCGGTTGTTATAAAACTGTGACTAGTGTAGAACACGCGGCTGCTCGACTATGCGCGGTTGTTATAAAACTGTGACTAGTGTAGAACACACGGCTGCTCGACTATGCGCGGTTGTTATAAAACTGTGACTAGTGTAGAACACACACCTGCTCGACTATGCGCGGTTGTTATAAAACTGTGACTAGTGTAGAACACACGGCTGCTCGACTATGCGCGGTTGTTATAAAACTGTGACTAGTGTAGAACACACGGCTGCTCGACTATACGCGGTTGTTATAAAACTGTGACTAGTGTAGAACACGCGGCTGCTCGACTATGCGCGGTTGTTATACAACTGTGACTAGTGTAGAACACACGGCTGCTCGACTATGCGCGGTTGTTATAAAACTGTGACTAGTGTAGAACACACACGGCTGCTCGACTATGCGCGGTTGTTATAAAACTGTTACTAGTGTAGAACACACGGCTGCTCGACTATGCGCGGTTGTTATACAACTCAGACTCCGTAATGAACAAGGACTCAAGCTGTAGTACATTCTCCCTACAAATTACTGTAGCTGTAGTACATTTTCTCCACAAATTACTGTAGCTATCAGCTGAGTACATATTGTTATATACCACCAGAAGAGGGGTGTTTTCCCCTGAGTTCAATACACCGTGTTGTGCTAGTTGGCAAAACAATCTCTGTTTTAAAAACACGATCTGCTGCGGATTTAAAACAATTCGACAGTACGGTTTCTCAGGCTTACACCATCCTTACATGCTTTTGTTTGCTAATGTCCGCAAGCCACGACATTATTAATATACCATTTTAAATTAAATTGTAGGACGTGTGTCCATTACACGGATATTTAATACCCTAATCAGATAAATAAATAATGAAATAATGAAGCTAGGTAAATGAATGGGGTTGATTATAGGTTGTAGGTATTTATAGGCTTATTATGGATGCAATAAATTTAATCTTTTCTTAAATCGATAATTATCTTAAAATAAAAAAATAATCGTGCAAAAAAACTTTAACTAAACAAAGTATCAATCTCAAATAATCAAAATAAATTAATTAAAAAAAATTCATTTCCTGTAACTTTATTTTTTCGAAACTGTTCTATTTAAGTAAGTAAAATTTTATTGTTTGGAAAAAAAATGTGGTGCCCGATTAAATGAAACTAGACTTGATTAAAAATCTTATTGGATATAATCGCATTTAAAAAACCATCTAAATTTAATCAAATAAGCTAAAGGTCACGTGTATTTCACTAATAAGTGCTAAATACATTCACGAGGGACGAAAAAAATATATAATTTTACTTTTTATTTCCAATTGAACTCGTAAATTCTGTTTATCCAGCGTCGGGGGCTCTACATTATTAATTGAGGTTCTTAAACTGCTCTTCTAAAAACGCTCGCGTTTATTTTTTTTGAAAGTTTCTTAACTCCTCCCCCCCCCCTTCCCAAGTAAAAGCCAATGGGGCAAGTGAGATTAGGGTTTTTAACAAGTTTTAGGTAAAATAACTTAAGAGCTGTTTAAGTATAAAATGGTGCGAACCACTTTCCTTCTTTTTTTTTCCCCCTGTATTTTCCGAGATTGGAACACTTTCTTTATTTTTATCATCGTGAAAATTGCATTACCTAATCTTTTTAATGTTATTTTTTTTTAACTTTTTTTTTATTGTGAACCCTCACCCCCCACCCCTTTTCTTTTCCCCAAGATAAAAATAATCATATTGAAAGCGATGGGGATTATCAAAGTAATTTGGAGTCCTTCCATTAATGCTGCCTTTTTGTCTTATATAACAAGGACTATCTGGAAGGAGCCAAGGAGACAAGAAGAGCTCAAGTACGCTCGGCTTGTAAATACTAAGAGAGACTGCCTTATTAGACTGTGTTTATCAGGGGACAGTGCTATATATATATTATATACATAAAATAGAGGTTATTCGTTTGTTTCAGTACTATTTTATATTAACTGAATGTATTCGACCTAAGACAACTTATTATTATTATTATCACCGCGTCTTACTACCCGTTCGGGTTATACGCACTTACGCTAATGTGTAATGGTAGGGTGATTGTGAGATGAAATGGAGGACCTACAGTTTAACGTGGAATCCTAACCACGGTGGAGGCCTGGCATTCCCCACATTCACAAGATGTCTTGTCAGAGGTGAAGGAAGGGTTTGGTAATCAGATAAATCTGTGCCGGGACCGAGGATTGAACCCCGGCCGCCAGCACAGAAGTCCGACACCTTACCCCCTAGACCGCCAGGTTACCTCTAAGACAACTTGATTATGAAGGTAAAGTTGAAAAAAATGTGCCAGCCTTTGCTAGGATACAGGGGTGGAAAATGAACACTGTGGAAATAAAATTATCCTCGATAATAATTTCGATTGGTTGGGCATAGAACCCTGACCCGCTGGTTCATAGCTAACTACACTACCTCTGTTACCAGCCTTAGCGTTGGCAGGTGTTTTTAGTTAAGCTGACTAGCCTGCTGAGACGACGAGGAGATTGTGGTTCGAATCTCGGTCGGGTCTGCTGAGGGTGGTTTTCCCCTAAATGGTTTCTCCACTCTCCTTCCACGTGAATGCGAGTACACTTCCCTCAAATACTACCTTCCTCACCCATACCCCTGTAGTACTTAGAGAGTGTATGTTTTTGAACCGGTTTCATCTAAAATGTAATAATATTTTTCAAATTATTGTAACGAGATAAACCATGTTAGTATCGTTTTGATTGGTTGACACGAAGCACCGTCAAATTTGGGATAGTTTTAAATCAAAATAAACCCCGCTTCGGTGTCCGCATGGTCTAAGACGCTGCTCTCGCAATATATTGGACTGCCTAATGCGGGGAGATCGGGGTTTGATTCCGGTCGAGTTTACTGAGTGCCCAGCAAAGATTTTCTGATTACCAAACCCTTCCTTCACCTCTGACAAGACATCTTGTGAATGTGTGGAATGCCAGGCCTCCAACGTGGTTCGGATCCCACGTTAAACTGTAGGTCCTCCATTTCATCTCACAATCACTCTACCATTACACATTAGTGTAAGTGCGTATAACCCGAACGGGTAGTAAGACGCGGTGCTAATAATAATGTTATATAGTTTTCAAGTCTATTAGACGTCCACATGACACATTTAACTAGGTCAAGGTCTTGTGTGCGTTCCATACTTGAGTCTCGATTATCCGGGTGAAGGGAATACACATTTAACGTGAACTTTCTGAACCGACCGAATATATCAACACACGAGAATTTCTATGAGTGAGAACGAAAGGACCTACCAATTTTGCCAGTAAATGTATTTTTACATATCTTCCAGGGTTATTTTACATGCCACAATGGACAAGGGACCGGCAGCTTTACTCCCCATACGAAGGAAGTTGTGCTACGGATTTTTATCGCTCAAGAAAGATCTGTTGACCCGGGTTGGGTTTGAACCCAGGACCATCGTGTCCTGAGGTGAGCACTTTACTCCAACACCACCGAGGTCGACAAAATTTAAAAACCAATATTTTGAAATAAAACTACTATTTCACTGATTCCAATCTCGGCGATGCCGAGGGAGGAATGCAGAGAATAAGATGTATAGCTTAGTTTCCCGGTTAACCGGATGTGAGATGAACTTGTGTCCGTAATCAGCGCCGAGGTGCCGAATGTCACTTGTCCCGTTGTCACCCGCAGCGCCGAGGTACCGAATGTCACTTGTCCCGTTGTCACCCACAGCGCCGAGGTACCGAATGTCACTTGTCCCGTTGTCACCCACAGCGCCGAGGTACCAAATGAATGTCACTTGTCCCGTTGTCACCCACAGCGCCGAGGTACCGAATGTCACTTGTCCCGTTGTCACCAGCAGCCCCGAGGTACCGAATGTCACTTGTCTCGTTGTCACCCGCAGCGCCGAGGTACCGTAATTGCCGTGACTTGCGACGCTGCTGCCGTGAACGTCCAGACAAGGACGTGATGGACGACGATAGACGCTCGGCCGGGGGAATAGCGAGTGACACGTGAGTCACGCGTGTGGCTGGATAGATCTCTATCTCTCCTGATAGTACAGTCGTTATGCCCGTGTGTGTGTGTGTGTCCGGTTCGAAACGAACACAAGGTTTGTTTTTCGTCTTCGGGTGGAAAACATGTCACTTCGTTCAAACTCTTTCGATGATGGGGGACGTGGGCATGANCCCCCCCCCCCCGACTTTTCTCGAATCATGATGGATGTCTCTTCGAGGTGATGTGTGTTTGCGACGGTAGACGGGTTAAAGGGGAAGGCTCTGATGTATTTGCTTACCATTGCCTTTAGAAAGTTGTGGTTCGAGTCGACCTCGGCGGTCTTGGGGTAAAGTGCTCGCTTCAGAATCCGAGTTCGTGAGTTCAAACCCAGCCACTGGCAACGGATTTTTCTCGAGTGATAAAAAAATCCGTAGCACAACCTCCTTCGGAGGGAAAGTAGAGCTGTCGGTCCCATGTCGATTGTGGACATGTAAAAAGAGCCCTGGAAGGTTTGTGAGAATACCTTTTCCTATAATATTGGTATGTCCTTTCACTCTCGCTCATAGAAATTTTCTCATGTTCTGATATAATCAGTCGGTTCAGAAAGCTCACATTAATAAAATAAAATATTTATTCCAGTTCGACTCTCCAGAGTGATCAAAATAATTCATTATTTCCTTTCTAATGCACAGATATTAAAATATCCAAACGTTATCTTTGGGTGTTTATTATTAATCCGCCCCGTGGCTTAGTGGTTAGAGCGGCTCACCAGGAGTTTATAGGAACTTTATTCTATCCCGAGAGGTGTTTGGTGTCAAGAACAACTGTATTACGTTCCTCGCGTATAACCCGAACGGGTAGTAAGACGCGGTGGTGATAGTAATAATAGTAATAATTACGTTCCTAGCGCCTTCTCGTCCGGAAAGGTGAAAAGGAGAGTAGAATTAAAAAAAAAAAAAGTTGTTCGCATTTACGCAGATATTAATAAAACAACTCAGTACACCTAGCCGAGATTTGAACCTCGTCCTCAAATCCACCAGCAATCCAAACCTGAAGAGTGTTCCCACCGATTCATTACTTACATAGGAGCTCATTAAGAGCTGGTAAGTCACGTGGTCTATGTACTCCGTGTGCTCGATATAAGAAGTTTGCCAGAGTAATTCTCTCCGAGTGCATCCAAAAGGTGAAAGTTTAACTTTACAGTCACAAGTATTGTATTTTATTTCAGATCAATAAAGCTGGTCACAATACCGTGTCAAATTAAAACTGTAGATATAACATAGTTTTGTACCAATTTGTCACCGTAACCCCAGATATGGTACGACCATTTTTGTATGGAGAAATGGAAGAGAAGGACAAATTAAGTGTAAAGTGTGCATGACCCTATCTTATGATATAATTCATGATGGGACCAAGCAAGGAAGCAGTTTTATCTTGGCTGATTGTATTACGACCTTATCTTATGATATAATTCATGATGGGACCAAGCAAGGAAGCAGTTTTATCTTGGCTGATTGTATTACGACCTTATCTTATGATCTAATTCATGATGGGACCAAGCAAGGAAGCAGTTTTATCTTGGCTCATTATATTACGGCCATATATTGCTATGCTATTATAAGTTTTTATTTTGGACCCGAAGTCGGTACATTTTTTAGCAACTCAGACTCCGCAGTCCTGGGTCAAACCCAGTCAGAGGCTGTATGACATTGTCCTAGGGGATAAAGAGCGACGCCTCGTCCACCCTTGTCTTGAAACAACCCGGTGCAGTCCGAGCTCAATGAAGAAAGAGTAAACCAAATGTATCAGAGTGTTATAGAAGGGCAGGGGGAGGGAGGTCTTTGTACGGCGCTATAG
>CABEEJ010010768.1:0-13124 GCA_901482245.1 Timema douglasi | reverse complement strand
CTCCACTTTTGCTAATTTTTAAAAACAAAAACACAGAGCGACACTTGACACGTCCGCTCAGTGTAGCACCGCAACGGGAAGTCCAAAATTATTTTTGGAGGTTGTCTTCCCAGAAGGTTTTTGAAATTTGGATGCTTCTATGAGTTATTTGGAGTGTCTATCTTCAGTAAATTTTTAAATAATTAGATGCCTCTAGATTTATAGAACATATTTATAGTGATCTTCTCCTGGAATTTTTAAAATTTATATGCCTTTAAATACTATTCGGAGTGGTCATTTCCTGGAAAAGTTTTAAAAATTGGATGCCTCTTGAAGTTATTCGGAGCTTAATACAAGGCCATCTTTACAGTTTCATAATTGAGAAAAGAGTGAAATAAATCTAGAGGATCAGATTTATTCCAGGGGTGCAACGCCAACTGGCCTACCGGTTTGGCTGCCACTGCCAATTATAATAAAATTAGAAAATAAATAAGAGGCTAGTCTATAATATATACTGTTACGAAAGACTTTGCTCTGCTATATTAAAAAAACATATACACCAATCTTCTTCGGTAGGCGTAGGAACAAAAGCATCTGTCTAGTGTCGTTTGGTTTACCAGAGATGACGAGATCAGAGTTCAAATCCCAACAGGCCCATATGTTGTTTTTTACTAAATGGTTCACCCAACTCACCACAATGCAAATGTCAGTACTCTTCCTCTGAAATTCGGACTTCTTCATCAGTAACTCATACACGGATACTCCGTGCGGGTAGTATGACGTGAAGCCGATAGTAAAAATAAACGGACCGACCGCGACCCCGTGTATTCGCCTCATAATGACGCGACGAGGTGTGGGCAGGTAAACGTGTCGCCGGACAAAACAATCGTACAGTCTGTCTCTTTGTCGTCCGGCCAGCAAAGCGAGTGACGCCTCGAATCTAGGCGTAACTGGGGCGATTATGTTGTATTGTTCCGAGAGATTAGAGCGCGGCCAACGCAATCGGCATCCCCCTCATTTACATGTCACGGGGGGATTACAATACTCCAACAGAATGTGATACACACGTTCACTCACGTCTGCACCTTGGAGGATATAGAGACAGAGTGACATAATACACACTGATAACTGAACCTTGGAGGATGTATGGACGGAGTGAAATAATACACACTAACGTGTAGACCTTGGAATGATATCATGGAATGGAACTACACACACTGAAGTCTGATCCTTGGAATATACATGGATAGAATATAATAATACCTGCTGGAGCATGAAACTTGGAGGATATTATGAAAGGAATGGAATAATACACACAGTGATATCTGAAGCTTGGAGGACATGTATAAAGGATGAAATAATATTCTCTTTGATCCTGCTTCAATTTTATACCTTACAAAATAAAGAAGGCTACACTCTAGTTTGTCTCATGAGTCTCACACTGTACATAAACGGTTCTCCCACAGAGATGAGAGCTCATCTGGAAGCGACGATGGCGGTGGCGGTGGCAGTGGCAGGGAAGTTTTGCGTTCAGAAGTTGTCAGAAATGAAGCGGTCACCCAGAATCCCTTGACGCGAGCGCACAGTCACACATACACACACACACACACACACAAGACATAAAAGAAAGAAAGAGACAAAACAAGAATTGCGATACTTGATTCCCCAGGGGCGACCGGCCCTTCCCTCCCTCTCCTAAGACATAGATGAGAACGTTACAAAATTCAAACACACACAAGTACAGACCACAAAGACACACACACACACACACACACACACACACTCAATGGGTTGTCTCTTCTTACGGGAACTTAGGAAGACAAGCCGGGATCAACTTTCAGAACAAAGAAGATGGGATAAAGAAAAAAGAAAAAAAAAAAAAAAAACTGGTTCAATTTTCCTAGACTTTCAGGGATGTTAAAATATAGTTATGCCCGCTATAGTGTGACTTCAGATAGAGGCTAGTAAAAAATAAAGGTTTTAATTGTTGAGTTAATTTGTAAGTCATATCATCCTATCACCAAATGAAAGTCAGTGCATTTTATTTAAGCTCTTCCTTCCCCTTAGATTGCGACGCTTTGAATGTTTGTTTATGGTAGTATAAAATTAAATTAAATTTAGGATACGACGACGAACTCGCATAAAAATATCAAATATCTTTGTTGGTATCACTAAGAATCGAACTAGGGTTTCCTAGACTAGTGTGTGGACGATTTCAATCGTATGACGACCAGATGTAATGTATTTTAATGAGTGGATATGACATGCACATTAAATAGCTTGAATAAAACATGTTATCAATCATTCTAATAAAATAACAAATAATAATTAAACTGTACATATATAAAAATTATATATATATAAATAAAGTTATAATATAAAACTTTTATATGCATAAAGAGCTCCTTAAAATAACTTTCTGGCCAGTTTTAAGAACACAAACATGGTATGGTTAAGACTTTAATGGAAGAGAAACATCCATGTCAGCCCATTTTAACTTCTTCCATTTTTTTTAACAGTAGTTAATCTGTAAATGCCAAAGTAACATTCTTTTTTGAAAATACATTTTACTTAGTTTGAATTTAAAATTAAATCCCAGCTCCCATGTAAAACTATTAAAAAAAAAGAATAAAGACAAAATGTTTGACTTGTACAGGTTAAGAGGGTTTCATATAGTTTAGTTACTTTGGTCGAGAGGTTAGAACGTGGTCTACATGCATATTGACCAGAGTAGAGCCTATTTAAACTATGTTGCCTGGTTCAGAATCCCTGATGGGTGTACTGGGAGTATATTTTAATGAATGGCTTCACATCTTTCCTCGACACAAATGCGGGCACGTTTCCTGTAAAATTCACCTTACCTTCCCTGATGATTAATGTGACTGTGTGGACAGTCCTGACAGTAAATAAGATGCAGTGACAAATACGTTTCTAAATTTATTTTACACAAAACAAAAGGGTTGTTAGAAGTTTCTTCAAAGGGGTATATATAGGTGGATTTGGAGAAGGTTGAGTTAAGGTCCTTGGACCTGTCGACTGCAAGTCTAGAACCTATTTTTGTGGAATAGAGGGCGGGAGGGTGAAAGGCGGGGCGTGGCTTCACAACAGACCAAAGTATCCTTCAGCGCCAACAAGAGCAGATGTATCACGGAAACAGTAGAAGGCACTAGCTACCGGACAGGTCTTGCGGAAAAATCATACGTTTGGAGATCTAAGTTTTCTCTAGAACGAGGGAAATTTTTAATGTTAATATTTTCAACACTATTTCTAAGATAATGTATCGATGTTTATTAATTGTCACTTTTTTCGTTTGTTTGTTATGAAGCCGGCAGTTTTCGTTTGAAAAAAGGTCAAAATTATTGATATTTGATCACTGTTAAAATCATAAAGGAGATGTGTATATAAAAAGTATAGCTTAATCAACTTTCTTCTATTCTTGAACAAACGTTTCTGAAAAGAAAATTGCAGAACAATAACCATTCTTGAAGATAACCGTTTGTTTCCATGACTGCATTTCCACGCCAAATGAAAAGGGTCAATCGCCTTAAGAAGAAGTATGTATAATTGCGTGAAGAAAAGATGCGAAACCGGAGAGATAAGTCACATTTGTAAAACCACTTCAATTAGTAGTAATAAGCTAGATATATTGTGAAACTGACGCCCTAAGCAACTTGAGCATCCATGACCTGGAGCTAGGTTGTTTGTGGAGGCAGAGTGTGAAAAGCCCGTGGTTTTGTCACACCCATCAAGTGTTTTATTTTGTGTACTGCTTCTTATCACCCATCCAAGGATAATCGCAAATTTACACTAATAGGTTAGAGAGAGGTCCGGATTAAGATTTTGTAGGCCCTTGGGCTAAAAGTACTTTAAAATAGTTTTAAAATTCTATAGTGGGACTCGTACGCATCATTGGGTAAGCAGAATGAACGTCAAGTTTCTCTAATCTGATTTGCTGTTTACGGCAAGGTCCGCATTTGAATCAGCCCCCCCCCCCCCTAAGGATTTAATGAGTGTCTTTACCTAAACGTAATATAACTTTTTCTACACAAAAATATAAGTACACTTTCTCTAAACTCTACCTCCACCATATTTACACACCCTTTGAGTATTAATTACAAGTGTGTATAGCCCAGACAGGTCTTAAGACATGGGGGGAGGGGGAAGATATAGACCTATGCATAGATTCCAAAATTGGAGGTTAGGCCAGGGAATATGTCTTTGTAACATCTTGGGTCACTCAAATATATAAGCTATCAACCGTATCAACAGTAAGTAACGAAAAAATTAAATTACACAAGGCATTTATAAAAATATGAACGAAGTTATGACTGGAATTCAAACCCCGACCGCCCCATCATCAGAAGTCCAGTCTCTTGCGAAAGTGACACCTAACCTCTCATGCATCTACAAGTTGAAGGTTTTGTTTTGTTATGTTGGGTAATATTGACATAGGTCTGTCATAGACAGGTTTAAAAACTAAAAGCGCAAAAGAATGCTAAAATAATTGAAAACACTTCACAATCATTATTTAAAGCAGTGTTATCTGTGAATGAGAACAAATTACTACTCATATTTCATACAAAATAATTTATCAATATACTTATCATTTTGGTATTCTTTTTATCACCGAGTCTTAGTAACTATCCGTTAGGGTTATTAACCTTTTTGCTAATGAATAGCAAAATAATCAAAACTATTTTAATCCTGATAATATAATTGTTTTTTAAGTATGACTAAGTAATGTTTATTACTTTCTAATACTTACTTAGTCTATGGTATTAGGAACTCGAGAGTTCATTGCCGCACTTACGCCACCTATTCTTATCTTGAGCTCATTACTAGTGAGGATGATATATAAATATATATACTTGTTTTGAGGGAGAAATTTCACTAATGGTTTACTTATGAGTTGTTGTTTTTTTCGAAATATTAATATTTTAAAAGATGGCTTTAGTAATTTGGTTAAAACTGGGTAATTGTTATGCTTTTAGCATTATAAATAGTTATATTTATACATATATTTGTTTTTCTAAAAAAAATCATTTAGCAATAGAGATAACTAATTACTAATGCTAGATTTTTGAAAATGGCTCTAATGATTAGGTTAAAAACTGAACATGGGGACTATTTTGCATTATCAATATTAATTTATCTTTATTTATCTAAAATAAAATAAATTAAGGGTTGTTTGGTTTCGATTAATGATATAAAATTTTAATTGTTTTGAGATTAATCTTGAAGATTGAATTCAAATTATTAGTGTTTCATGATAACATGGTAACAAATAATTTTAGGATAGTTTACAAATAATTATTTTTGAGAATTTAAATTTGGTTAAATACCCATATTTGAACAATTTGGTTTAAAATTTATCAATAAAGAGTATTTATTGTAACAAGACGATTTGTTAATTTTGATGAGGAAAACATACCTAAAGATAGTTTACTAAAAGCCAGTTTTTTGGAATTTTTTTAAAACTATCTTTGAAGCTATAATACTTACACAATATGAGAAAGTTTGTGCAAGTGTGTCATACCATTTATTTACTCTACTATCTCATGTATTTATTTTAATTTCATTGTTATTTTAACTGTTTACCTAGGGTTAAGGTTGTAATGATACGGATAAATGCGCCGCGCTTTGGGCGTCAATTGTAATAATATGTGATCAATCACCCTACTTTGGGTGTCAATTGATTCACTGCGGATTAATTCCCTGTTATTGCTGTGATGACGTTAGGTTGTCTTAAGCTCCGTGATCGAGCGCCTATCATCACTGTACGGAAAAGATACCGTTCAATCAGCTGTCTATAGCCCCGTGTTCGAGCACTAATTAAATCGGTATTAATATTATTAAAGAAAGAGAAATGTTGTTGGCTGTTATTTCACACACGGTTTATTTATATTACACCAGTAAATTATTTGCACATATTTCAGTTAAATGTTTCTTATCACTGCACACTTGTGATATTGAAGTGACTTATATTATAATGTGTTGGACTGTGAATGACTCGTGCGTGAGCGAGGTCCCGGAGATCGTCCTCCTCATGCCATAAAGATACGCACGATGGTTTATATATGACATATCCCTTGCATTTTCTCCCTTGGTCAACAATGTAAAAACTAACCAATAGACAGAGTCCTGGCGACACGTTTTGTGAAGGCTAGCTTCTTATTGGTATAAAGAAATGGCGTGTTCTGCCAAATACTATGAACTTGTTCCCTTTAACAAGAAGCAACGCAGTTGCTCTTTTACCAGGAAAGATGGTATAAAAAATATAATTTAGGGTGAGATCCTTTTCACATATTTTCTGGGAATCGCATGTTTCTTCATGGATGAATCTTAAAAGGATACTTTACCTATATTGCTTTAAAGAAAAATTACCTTCATCCATGACTTTTTACATAATTTAGATTAATCCAAATCAATACATTGCAAGGTGTCACACTTCTATGCTGGAGGTCCGGGGTTTTAATCCTCGGTCCCGGCACAGGTTTATCTGATTGCCAAACCCTTCCTTCACCTCTGACAAGACATGTCTTAATCACAACTTGTGAATGTGGGGAATGCCAGGCCTCCACCGTGGTTCGTATTCCACGTTAAGCTGTAGGTCCTCCATTTCAGCTCACAATAACCCTACCATTACATATTAGCGTGAGTGCGTATAACCCGAACGGGTATTAAGACGTGAATAATAATAATAATAGCTCACCTGTAGCTATAAATATAATGGAAGTTACTATTGGTGAAATGTTCGAGTGACACATTTAATTTCATGTCCCCCACTTCGGTGGCCGCATGGTCTAACACGCTCCACTTGCATTAGACTAGACTGATGATGATGGGTAGATCGAGGTTAGTATCTCGGTCGAGTGTACTGAAGGGTTTTCCAAAATGGATTCCCACCCTCCCTACTCGCAAATTCAGGTACACTTCCTATAAATATAACCTTCCCTAACCCTAAAACAATTGGCGTTATTAGTACATAAGCGTATAACCCGAATTGGTAGTAAGACACAATGCTAAAATAAATTATTTTTTATCGAATTATTTATGTTGGCCATTCATGTTTTTTTTACACAATATATAACGTTATTGTCTTCACACTACTTAAAAAAAATTATTATTTAAAAATATATTTCTGTCCATGTAATGTGTATTCCAAATAGCTTTTCATATTAGTAAGTAAATTTTCTTAGGGCTGATTGTATAATGTATAAACAAGATTATTTCTGGGTGCTGCTAATAACATTATATAATGTAATTTTTTTTATTTAAAGATAGGGGGTCTATGTATACTTTATGATCATCTCTAAAACTGTCTTCACAACTCAAGCTTGTAGTTGTTTAACTAATATAAAATTCACATATGTAAATTAAGTTTTTTTAGTTTTACTTTGTAAAACTGTTTGTATATTTTTTATTATTGTGTTTTAAAAGTTTTACAAGTCAAATGAAATATATATATTTTTTAAGATCCACTTTAAAAAAAAAGTTTAGGACTAAAGAGAGCGTTAGAGCTATCATAATCTTGAGACTGAAAATTCCCATGATTACCATAATTTTTTTAGCCCATGAGAAAGTAAAAAGGTTAATATTTTTAATAAATACTATTTTAAATAATATTAATATCAGTAAAATTAGATAGTTTAAAATAAAAAATAGGTCTGTATTCAACTATATAGATTTAATATTACTAACTAATGTTCATCCATATTTTCGGGTTCGGATTATAAGTTTATTTGTTTATGAATACAATAATATGAACTATTTATTCAATGTAAAGAGTAAGTAAGACGAGAGACTTTGAAAATATAAAAACATTTTCAATTAATGAGTTTAAAAAATGATATTCATCTATTTACCCACCACGCGCAAAGGATAAATTTTAAAGATTGGTTTGAATCAATAAGAATTTTTCTGCTCTTACTGTCAATTTTAGGCCTCAGCCTAAACTACAATACCTACTACCACATTTCAAAAGGGGTGGGGGTTGAACTAAGCAACAAGAGAGGAAAATTATATGAATGAGGATAAATGCACTGGTCTCACAACCCAGCTCTCGTACGCGCGCGTGCGTACACACACACACACACACACACACACACACACAAGAATATCTCAGCCCATGAATGTTTTAAAATTACAAGAGGTTTGTTGATTTCTGTTTGACTATTCTAGCGCCTTAAATTTCGATGCTTAAATTGTACGCCTACCACTCTCGGGCAAATACATTGATTCCTATTTATAATTTAAAATAGTGGGAACATAATTTTAAAGCTTCACTATATTGGAATAAGTGGTTTGTCTAGTCACTTTTAAAACGATCATAGCAACGCTGTAAATTGAAGACCCTAGCAAATTGCTAAACGGTACACGTAGTTCCCGGTATTCCTACAAGTAGCGTTACACTATGGCTACCAAATTATTTCAAATTTTTATTTTATAAATAACCTTTTAAAGCTTAGTTTTAAACTAATAAATTATAAGAAATAGCTAAAATAAGGATACATTTTTATCTAACCTTGTGATTTCTTCTTTTTCCGTGATTAATACTACTTACATCCATATTAATCTTGCTAAAGTAACTATTCATTTAAAAAAAAATAGAATACTTAATAAAAATTCTAATCCAAGAAAATTGAATTAAAAATAGTTCTGCTTTATATAGTAAAATTCGCTTTTGAATATTTAACTTAATGAAGCCATTATAAGCAAAATAGTGCGAGGCTGAAAATGTGATGGTTTTCATTGTATAATTTAATTAGTATGATTTTTACTAAGTCTTCAGAGTCTTCTTTCTAGATAATATAAACTCCTTTTCATTGGTGAAAACTTAATTCAAATCCATATAACGTTTTTTTTAAATACCATGTTTTTATGGATGAACGAGTGTTGACCGGCTTCTTAAAAATTTGTTTATATCACCATGCGAATAAAGTTAAAACTTTATGTTTTTACTGAAGACATATTTTATTTATTTTGGTGGAAAATATGTTTTGCTTTAAAAGAAATTAAAAACACCGAACTTTTCTTGCGTCTCCTACATCCCCACCTTAAGGGTGTCCTACTTTAAGGGTCACTATCTCACACAGATGTATTTATCATGGAAATGGAAGCTCTGAAGCTTCCAAACCACTACAACAAGCCTCAATAATAATTATCCTAGAATATTGGTCGGATTAATGTTTAAAAAAATGTCTGAATTAATTTTTTTTTAATATATATATATATATTTCTAACAAATTACTTTGACCTCAAAAGTGCGACATTTCATGTGAAATTCCCTTGACAATGAGCACATTTATTATTTTTCCTGAGTAATTTTCAAATAATACAACATAAAATATCCTGTTTTTATAGGGATATTTCAATACATTTTACCCTTCATTTTCGCATGGACCATATTTTGAAATAATAAACTCCTCAAAGTTCAGATCAGGTACACAAATCCCTCCCACTCCCTGTTCGGAATGAATGGCTAGCAAAGGGCTGAAGGGATTGTTTCAAGACTGGCATAGATAGAGCTGTCAGGAGACGTCAAATTCTTCAGAGCAGAATATAAATAATCTTTCTTTCCTTTTGCGGCTTCCGAAGTATTCGTAAAAGAAGGAAATACTATTATTCAAATGAAACAAAGTAGAAAGAAGTGGGTGGGGAATATAGTATAAAAAAATAAGATAAATGATGTGAAGAGTGAGTGAGATGTCCCTATTCGAATATTTGAACAACGTTGCAAGTTACATATTCAGTGAGTAGGTATCAAAGTCACGAAATGAAATATTAAGATTGAATGTCATTTTTTACTTTCTCATATAGAGAAATTACTGCAATAGAAAAATTCGGCCCGGAATATATGATGGATTATGACGTTTTAAGTGCCCCGTGAACTTAAAGCAGTGGGGTTTACGATTCCGTCTGTAGCTGTTGCATTTCCACACCTCGAGGGGAAATTGGAATTTTAAGTCTAGCCTTAGAATTAAAGATAGTTTACTGTTCACTGATTTTTGGGAATTAAATTTATTTTTAAAATGTCATTAAAAATGTTGTTAATAACTAATATCTGGGCATTTTTACGTGACTAATAAGTAATAACATTGCATACCTTTTGTTTTTTTTCGGAAAAAGATTCTTTAATAGTGGTCAATGAGTGATATTTGAAGATTTAAAATTAAAAAAAGTCTTAACGAATTTGTTTAAGTGGGTAGATGAGTAAAGTTTTACATTGAATTATATTATTTTACATTATGTATGTATATTTATGTTTCCTAAAATATTATCATTTGATAATAGTTAACCGACAACCGAGTTTTGAAAAATTTATTTAAAAAATGGATTTAACAATTTCAACTAAAATGTATATAATATGAAGAGTGTTTATAATGAGAAATCAAATAAAAACTTTTAAGGACATATTATTTAAAGACAGTATACTAAAAAGTGATATTTTTTTAAAATGACCCCAACTTTAATAAAGTTATTATGTGAACGTATTTACGAAGATGTAGGCCTACCTTTATCAAGTTATTTCTATGTAACCCCACTTCTTACTACCCGTTCGGGCTATCTACATTATTACACTAATAGGATAAGAATGAAAATATATACATCTAGAAGAAATACACTAGAACTTGCGAGTGGATAGAATGAGAAACCAGCAATAAAAAACGATACTAGTAAAACAAACTAGACGAGAGTAAAGCTTTAGTCCAGGTGCCCAACCATTGTGAGTTACACACGGGTTGTTAATAGCTTACTCTATGGTTCAGGGGAGAGTACACTGGTTTAAAGGAAATGCACCCACATTGGCGATGATGAACTCGGTGTTAAAACACTCGTGGAAAACCATCATCAAGTGCACAAGGCCAAGATTTGAGCATCAAGCTCTCCCGCAAACAGTATTTCATCCTATTGCGAGCCTGATTCTTTACACCATGTTATTCCTGGTCAGTCACATTTTATTAAAATTCACCCTCGCGTCATATTAAATTATATGTGCATAGCTATGATTAATTAAACATATATTCTTACTGTTTTCTATTAAACTATTGCAAAAACTTTTATAAATAACCTTTTAAAGCTTAGTTTTAAACTAATAAATTATAAATAAATAGCTAAAATAAGGATACATTTCTATCTAGCCTTGTGATTTCTTCTTTTTCCGTGATTAATACTACTTACATCCATATTAATCTTGCTTAATTAAACATATATTTTTACTGTTTTCTATTAAACTATTGCAAAAACGTTTGAAAATTACATTAATTTTTAAAAATTTCTCTGACTTCTCTCTTTTTCCAGACGCGTATAAGCCCTGAATAAATGATAGGACAGTCAAGGATTGTTCGCAATATTATTCCGCTCCAACCTAGACTTTGAAAGTCACTCATAACGTTGTTCCATTGAAAGGTTTATTTTCAAACTCGATACTGATGTAGAACTAACCAATCGCTAAAATATAGTTCCTTCAAGTGAACAATTTGTTTATGTTTTGATTTATACAATCCCTCACTGAGGCGCCCTTTGACTAAATTTAAGGCTAATCTATTCTGATATTCTGATGGTGGGAAGGTTTAGTATCGAATCCCGGTTGGGTGTACTAAGGGTTGTTTTTTCCTTAATTTTTTCTTTGCATTTTCGTAAACTCGGGTGAACATTCTTTTAAATACACCCCACGCTCATTATTATAATAAAATGCGCATAGTAGGTCTACGCACTGGTATTAAGTAAGACACGATGGAAAAATAAACCTATTTAATTAGTGAGGAGTCAACTTCTGTGTGGGTAATTTTATGAAGGTCAAATTAATGCAAGCTATAACGAAAACACATCTGATAATCTTCGAGTTTTGTTATTAAATTGTTTAATTTTATATATTTAGAGGTGGCCCCCCGCATGGTATAAGGTGTCACACTCGCAATAGACTAAACTGCCAATGACGGGGAGACCTGAGCTCGATACCGGTTGGATGTACCAAGTGTGGTTTATCCTTAATGGTTTCCCACTATCTCTATCCACGCAAATGTTAGGACACTTCCTCTAAATTCAACCTTCCTCATACCTAACCCATTAGCGTAATTCGTGCATAGGTGTATAGCCCGAAAGGATAGTAAGTCGCGGTATTAAAAAAAACTTACCTCACTGGTGTAACTAAAATGGCGGATATCTCGAATAGATAAGTAAAACATGGTGAAAAAAAACCACAATACAATTTTGAAAGAGTCAAGTATAGTGAATGGACAGTATTGAGAATATTATTTAAATAAAATTGTAAATGAATTTACATATGAAAACAAGAGGTACAGCACCTTATTCTAAACAACCAAAGCCAAATATAAATATCACTTTATATATATATGATCATCCAGCTGCAGTGGATGCTATCATCCTAAATCAGTAACTCTGTGCGATTTAGTTAGTATGTTAATCTTTTCGAAAGCATATTTAACAATTTTGATATTTTACTTATTTACAAATGGAATTAAAAAAAAAGTTTACCCAAAATCTAAACATAATAAAATTATATCCATTTTATATTTTAAACGTGTGATGAACACAACTAAGCTACCTATTTTACAAATGATTTGGTAGTATTTAACGGCAATATTAGATAATTTTAAATATAATTCTTAAACAAAAGTACCCTATTAATGGGAATGCAAGTATTTAAAAATTAAAACGAAAACGAGAATCCAAAAATATACGATCAAGTTTGTGCTATATATTAATTTTGTAGACTACTCTGTAAATCGTTTTATTTTGTTTCAAATTTTTTAATAATGAAAAATAAAAGTGAAAATGTGTTTTTCATAAAAAAGAAAGGTTTATTTAATTATTATTTTTCAGACTACACAAGACGTTTGATATTTTAGTTGTGTTATTCCAGCACTAACCCAACTAACCCAAGAACTTGAAATGCCAATATGAGGAAGAGAAGAATTTCTTCTATTTTTCCGGTCCAGCAGGAAACGTGTTACGGTCGCGCGCACATTTCTGACGTCCGTAACAGGTATTTATGTTGGGCGTTCGTGTCGAAAATTCGATATGTGGGAAAGCGGGGGAGAAGGGTCTGGAGGGTTGGGGTGGAAGCGGCTTCAGACTGTCGATTGTTTTGATCCAGTGCCCCCAGGCCCCCACCCCCTTAT